>JAXBDA010002708.1:0-40170 GCA_036023075.1 Gaultheria prostrata | reverse complement strand
CCTCTCCTATCATTTCTGACTACTGGCTCTCTCTCTACCCCCTTTTTACTTCCAGCAGCTCGACATAAGCCTTGCAATTAGCTATATTCACTCCTATACTACCAAAACCAACTTCAAACCACTCCAAAATACTCAAAAACCTACTGTTTTAGTACCAAAATTTAGCCTACAACTCAAACCAAGTAAAAAATCACATCTTTCTCACCTTGATCAAGTCCAAAAAGGTAGAAAATAAAGAAAATCAACTCATGGTCATAATATGAGGGTGACTAGTAAGTGTAAGTGAGTTCCTCATACTCATTTCACACTTACAATGTCCAAAAGTGGGCTTTTAAGCTTACAAAATTTTCTGTGCTGATCGGTCCTTGGGCGCTCAAGGTGACCTTGAGCGCCCAAGGTCCCATCAGTCTGTTTCTTGTTGTTTTGCCTTGATCACCTTTTGGGGTGTTTTGTTACTTTAATCAGCTGATTGATCATCATAAAATCAATATTCATGTTCTGTACAAGCTTTGATCATTTTGAGATATTCATCAAAAGGTGTTGTTTGATTTTGTTCATGTTTGAAAAAAAAAATAAAGTTTATTAACATTTGTCAAGAGAAAGGACACAAAAATCAACATTCTTGAAGTGATCTGAGGCTTATAAACTCAAAGAGGCATCATAAGCAAAACAAGGAAGTAAACAGAAACATGCAAGCCAAGAGATAGCTTGAGCGCCCAACCTGACCTTGGGCGCCCAAGGTGTCTCTTATTCAGGATTACTGTTTTGTTTATTCTGTTCCTTTTAGTTATTATTATGCTATTACATCTCATTTCAGAAGGGTGTGTGTGTTGTTGAGTGATTATATCAGCCTATCTCACTTCTCTCAAGTTCTCATCTCACCTTTTCTTTTATTTTTCATGAATAATCCAAGGAATAAAATCATTAACTTGTTTCATAAGCCATGCCTCTTAATTCTTGTTTATTGTTGAAAATTATTTTCCAGAGATATTTGGTAAAGGGGTTGTGAATATATGAATAATAAAACAAAAAGAGATTGAAAGAAAGTGAGAACCATGGATCACCTTGGGCGCTCAAGATGGTTTTTGAGCAATGCATGCATTGCATTCATCCTGTTATAATTATTGATATCCTAAGTATCTCAGTTGCTCATCAATCTCTTGTCAGTTCTTCTCCTCTCTCAACTCAAACTCAATCTCATCTACAGATTTTTCTTAAAGATAAATGTTCAAAATCCATGTTTTTGCTTAAAATTACCCTTGGATGCTTTGCTGAGGTTCTATTCTGGATGTGTGAATTGAAAAATCATTCTTGAAGTTGTTTACAATCAAAGTAAAGCATTCTTGAAACCAGAAGGCAAGGGTGGAAATGTTGAGTTTGAGAGACTTTGAGCGCCCAAGGTCACCTTGGGCGCCCAACCTCTATTTTGTTAGCAGATTGATGATCAGCTACTATGTCTTTCATTTGCTAATCTTAATCATTCTAACTCCCTCTTCTGCCATTGTTTCATTCTTTCATTTCACAATCTTATTCATGTCATAATCGCATACCATCATCATCATTACATTGTAATCACGCATGTATATAAACATCATAGTTTCTCACATAATGTTTTATCTCGCATACGTGCTCTTTATCTTGTTTATGTGTTCAAAACTAGTTTCTAAACATTTTTAATATCCCACAAGTTATTAAGTAGAGACCGGTTCACGGACCGGGCGAGGGGGTCCATTAAAACCCTTCCCCTCTCGTAACCAAACCCCCGAACCCGGAAACAAAAAGGTTTTCGCACGACCGGTAAAACCATTTTCAAAATCATTGGGCATAACGAGTCAATCTTTTGGTTTCTCGGGTTCATTCTTTAAATCCGGGTGGTGACTCCAAAATCATTTTCAAAATCAAATCGAATTGGGGAGCCAACGCCATCGTGTGGGCGGCCGCCCGACGGGTGTCCACACCAGGGAAGGATCATTGAACGGCTATAATCAGGGTGCTTAGATATCTAAGGCATACCATTGATTATGGACTGCACTGTACTCGGTATCCAGCAGTACTAGAAGGATATAGTGATGCAAACTGGATATCCGACTCTAATGACTCAAAATCCACAAGTGGATATGTGTTTACATTAGCTGGTGGAGCCATGTCTTGGAAATCCACTAAGCAAACGTGCATTGCACGATCCATGATGGAATCTGAGTTCATAGCTTTAGATAAAGTTGGTGAGGAAGCTGAGTGGCTTCGTCATTTCTTAGAAGATATTCCGACTTGGTCTAAACCTACGCCACCAATCTGCATACATTGTGATAGTCAATCAGCAATTGGTAGAGCTCATAATCATATTTACAACGGGAAGTCTCGACACATACGTCGACGACATAACACCGTTCAACAACTACTCTCCCAGGGAATTATTGTACTTGATTATGTAAAATCACAAGATAATATCGCGGATCCGCTAACCAAAGGGTTAACTAGAGAGGTAGTTGTTAGATCATCGAGGGGAATGGACTAAAGCCCATTGCTTAAAAGCCTCTATAACGGCAACCCAACCTAGTTGACTGGAGATCCTAAGATCTAGGTTCAACGGGACAACCGAGTTATATGAGACTTAGGAAAATCACTGTGGAGATTATGTCTCTACCCATTTCTATGATGCAACAGTGATGCCTGCAACGTATAAAGGTTAGGCAAATGCCTTTAATGATTCTCAAACATTGGAAATCTAAGTAGGGTATAGTAGGATACTCTTATTGAGAATCACCTATGTGAATGTCGAAGGGGCCGCTTCTATGAGAATGTCGAGGTCTACAAACATTCATGAAGACCAGGAGTGTCTCAGGGCCGTAATGAGCACAATCGTAAGAACCAAACTACGTTTGGAAAGATTTTGTGTGTTGGCTATAGTCTTGGCTTACACTAACAGCTGAACAGTTCAAGACATCGCGTTCACTGGTTAGGTAGTTAGTCCGATAGTTATTCACAAGGTAAGGTTCAAAGCCAAAAGCTACCTGACCCCATGTAGGAGATTTCCTATTGTAACTCTCAGTAATTTGCATCTGTATAGCACTGTTTATCCTGACAATTTCATTCATGTGAGGGATTGTTGGAAAAAACTTGATTTTTAACCAATTTTAATTAGTTATTTAAATGGGTCCCACACGTCCACGTGGACGGACCCACATACTGTTGTGTTCGTCTTGATTAGGAGATTAAGACCAAACACTTGGTTGACCAAAATCAAGTTAAGGTGAATGAGAAATTGACCTTAAAAGTGCCTACATGAACTTGGTAGAAGGGGGGAAATTCTTGTCCCACATTGGATGTGGAGAACAAGTTGATTGGGTATATCTACACCTAGTTTGACACAAAGGGTTGGGCCCTTTGGGCCATGGAAGTTTTATAGGGGCAGAAGGCGTGGACAAAGTGGGTTTTAACCCCACACGTGCGCCACCGCCACCTGTCTGTCCGACCGACCGGGTCGGGCCGGGCTGGGTCATTAGATGAGATTGGGCTTGGCCCACTAGGTTCTTATTCTGAGAGTTCCTGCATAGTTTTTTGGTTCGCCTGCCGAACAAATTGGAGTGCTACTTCCATTTGGTGAGAATCGGGTAGTACTGGGAAGCAGACGTCCGCGAATTCCATCAGCACCAGTGTGGAGGGCGAATTTGCTTTAAGGACAGAGAATCTTAATTCTTGCCCCGGTTCGAATCGTCTATTACCAAATTCCGATGTACTGAGTTTGGTCCGGTAAGTTTTCCATCAATTGATAATTTCTGTTTTGTTTATTTCCAGATTTACGTTTACCGAGTTTCTAACAAAAAGTTGTCGGCGCCGTCACCTGCTTCAGATATGATCGAGAGAAGACCGGTGTATCGTCGGAGAAAAGGCAATCTCCGGCGAGCTAATTGTTAAATTGCAGGATAAAATGATTTTAAAATTAGTCACTTTCTAACCTTCAACTCAAACAAAACATGTTAAACATTGACAACCGACAATAATTGAATAAGCATATATAGACATTCTTTTGAACCGTACTGGAATCTTTACAATGATTCACCACAAGACATTTAGAACAAGTGATGAGGTCATCACACTAACTATAAAAATCACCACAGCAATAGTGCAAGTGAGACGGAGAGATCTGTAAATATAAGTGATGAGTTAATTAGGTTTCTCTAGATAATGGAGGAGGGTGTGTCAGACATCCAAGGGCGCGCAATACTAAGCTCGTGCAACTCCACTTTTGGAGTTATTTTTGTGAAATTATCTATAAAGGACAAATAGCGTTGCTTATACTGATGCTCTTATTAGGGTTTTCAATCTATCTGCTTTTGATACTACTACACTACAGTCTAAGTTTCTTGATTAGAAACCAAAAGTTTTGGAATCCAAAAAGCAATTCAAACATTTATTTCCTTTCCAAAACACAAAACTACTTGAGCTTTAAATAAAATTTCAAAAAAAATTATTTGCTCAATATCTTCAATGGCGAATTGGTTTGTAGAGAGAGACTATGAGAGAGAGAGAGAGAGAGAGAGAGAGCAGAACTACCATTTTGATGAGGACGTCGAGCCTAGAATCGATCTTGAACTTGAAAAGTCATCAGCACTGTCACCTGCTTAAGTTCCGATCAAGAGAAGACCGATGTGTCATCGAAGAAGAAGGCAGTCACCGGCGAGCTAGTTGAGATCGGCAATTGCGATCGAGCAATCTCTCTCTCTCTCTCTCCCCCCCTGTTTCAATCCGAAACCAATAAAACTTTGGACATAAAAAACATAAAAGGGCATTTTTGTCTTCATAAAACAAGAGCTGGACCTAAGACTTTACAAACTTCACAACAGTGGACACAAGACTTTATACAAAAGTGATGTGGATTGGGCCTATTACAAAAATGTATGATGGACCTTAAACCAATTCTTTAACAAAAAGGGTACTAGTAACTAGTACCACGTAACCATTAATACAGTACGATGTGTTGATTAAAAAAAAAAAGAACCATTAATACATCACGATTTGTTGATCTTCCATTGTTGGTTCTCAGCCAATATGATGGGATTTCTACCTTTATCCAAAGATCAAATCACCCCACCAAGACCTTGTCAACCCTTATTCCTACATTTTCTTCACCATTCATTCGAGGGAGACTTGTTCAAAAGTCCTTGGCAAAGGATTTGTAACCCCCCATTAATCTACCAAACAAATTTATAACTTATCCAATCCTCACACATCTTTTTTTTTTTACCTTACCAAAAAAAAAAGTTTGTACCCTATGAAAGTGCCTAAAATCCTAGGGTATCTTATGAAAGTGCCTAAAATCCTAGGGTACCCTATGATCCTAGGGTACCCTTTGAAAGTGCCTAAAACCCTAGGGTACCCTATGAAAGTGCCTAAACCACTAAAACCCTATAATAGGAAAGTACACCCAAAAACCTAAATCCTAGGGTACCCTATGAAAGTGCCTAAATCCTAGAGTACCCAATGAAAGTGTTTAACCCCCTAAAACCCTACAATTGGAAAGTGTACCCTAAAACCTAAACCCTAGGGTACCCTTTGAAAGTGCCTAAATCTTAAAAAAAAAAAAAACAAATTCATGGACCTTAGACCTTGTAAAACTTTAGCATGGACTAAATGACCCAATAAGTCCCACTTCTGACCCTAGAACAATTAACTGTTCATTCAAACAACCCGTCTACCACCGAGCACCTAGGGCTGCAAATGAACCGAGTCATTCGCAAATTATTCGAGGCTCGATTCGGTAAGAGCTCGTTCGAGTTCGACTCGTCTACTAAACGAGCCGGACCTGGACCCCAATGTTAGGCTTGGTCCATAAACGAGCCGAACTTGAACTCGACGATATTCGGCTCGGGTGGGCTCGTGAACCTAGAGTATATATATATTTTGTAAGAATTTCACATATAACCTTGAACATGTAAGAACTTTTACATGTTCACAATGAAAATTTTATATCTTATATGTATATAAATTTTTAAAAGTATTACAAACTTAAAATTTTAATATGATTTTATAATTTTATGTATGTATGAGCTTATTTATGTACATAATAAAAATTTTATTTACTGTTTTAGACCTGTATGAGAGCATAAAGATATAGTATTTTTTACTCGTTAGGGCTCGTGAACATGTTCGAGTTCGAGTCAAACCTAAGCAAGCTCGGCTTGAGATCGGCTCGTCAAATTTTTAGTGAGCTCGAGCTCGGCTCGAGTTCGTTTAAAAACTCAATGAACGAACCTAAACATTCTAAAGTTTGGTTCGATTCGGCTCGTTTGCAGCCCTACGAGCACCCCCACCCCCGGAACCCCTTTCTCACCATTCAACCACTGTCCTCACATTATGTTTCCTAAGAGCAAGTCCAGCCCTTACTCAAACCCAAACTCAGATTAAAAATCTGAGTAAAAATCCCCAAAACCCACCTCCAGTCCTTGACTCAAACCCATACCAAATTGAGTTTTACTCAAATCTTTACCCAAATTGAGGGAGAACCAAACCTTTACTCAGATTTCCAACGGCTACTATCTTGGAGGTAGGCGGTGGTTCTTGCTGGTGGATGACGACAGAGGTGTTGGTTTTGGGGCGGCGGTGGTGTTGGTAGAAGCTGTTGGTGGCGGCGGTGGTTTTCCAGATCTAGGGTTTAGGGTTTACGAGAGAAAGAGACGGTGGTGATGGTTGAAGACCACCGGTAGTGGTGGTGGTGGCAGACGACGCTAGTGGTGGCAGTGGTGGGCGACGCCGGTGAAAATGGTTGCAGCCGACGCTTGTGAAGGGATACAAAATGTTTTTGAATTTTTTTTAAAGCAAATCTGAGTGAAAAAAGAGTTTGTGATTGAAGAGCACCGTCTCAAATCAAGCTCTTACTTAATTTTTTTGATCAAATTTGATGAAAAAAAAGAGTCAGGGCTATAGATGCTCCCAGTAGTAAATTTTTCTCAAAAAGAAACAAACCTGCAGGTGACATAGTACTTTTTATCAAATAGGTGGAATGCACAAAACTGCATTTACTTCCCCGTCCAAATATACTTGCGTTGTGGGGAGAGAATCAAGATTTTTTGCCGAATTATACCCTTTTTCCTTTTAATTTATCAAAATATACTTTTTTCTTAACTAATTGTAAAAATATACCATGCCGCAAACGTGAAATGCGGCATTACAGTTGGCAACGCCATTCGCGCCACGTATTACACACCGCAAGTCCAAAATGCGGAATATAAAGCGGCGGGTCCAAAATGCAGCATATAAAGCCGCAAGTCAAAAATGCGGCATGGCATAGACGTCTATATATATATATATGTGTGTGTGACAAGAATGCGAGATGGATCCTAACTTTCCTTTCATCAAAATCCCCAATTTATCTCGCCTGAGCTCTGAACTACTTGAGTTCAACTCCTAATAAAAAAGAAGACCTTAAAGTAAGCAAAATAGTCGGATTTACTTACCGACATTAAAAAAAAGAAAAAAGAAGAAGGTTAATTTCACTGACATTCTTAGGTTTCTGCTAAAAGCAGATACCTCCAGTGAAGTTTCTGAAATGCATGTCAAAGACCTCCCCAACTTTTGAAACAATTGTCACCATTCCCTTTTTTTTTTTTGTTTACATGGGGAGGGGGGAATGAGACTCGATCCCGAGATACAGTGTGGGACATCCAAGAACTCCACCGCATGAGCTAGCCACCACTTGCATTCCCTTGTGAGTTAAGTCACCGTTAAATTGTTACCCCTAGAAAATCATGACGTCAACAAATCTAATGCTCCAATTACCCTTGGAACCATGGCCAAACAGGAGTACTACTACTCCTATCTAATACTAATTGAGTAATTTCACTCACCTCTCTTGGGTTTTTGACAAATGCAAAGACCTCCGCTCTCGTGTGGGCATCCATGATCTCCGCGAGAAACCTTAAAACTATTAGAACACGCATTCCATAGAGTCACCACTTGATTTTAAGGTTAACCAAAAAACTGAATTTAACATACAATCATTCATGACAACTGGTCTATCATTGCCAAAGACAATTGTGGTTCGGGAGCTAAGTTACGCGATGAGAATTTTTTGAGTTATATGCCGCATTTTGAACCTGTGCTTTATATGCCGGATTTTGGACCTGCGGCGTGTAATACGTGGCGCCCACGTGGCCCGAATGGCGTTGCCAGCTGTAATGCTGCATTTCACATTTGCGGCATGGTATATTTTTAAAATTAATTTGGAAAACTGTATATTTTGATAAATTAAAAGGAAAAAGAGTATAATTAGGCAAAAAGTCCGAGAGAATCATCTGATGGTCATATAACGCTGATGGAGAGATGGGGAGAGAATCACCATATGTCAGCAGAAAATCAACATAAGTTTGGATGAGATTTGTTTGTTGGAGTTGTCGATGACTTTGGCGAGGCAGTGGGAAGGGATGGAAATGGCGGCGGATGCGATGTCAGGGTTGGAGAAGTCGAGGTCGGTTCGGATTACGGTGCATACGGTTTCCCCTAGGTCGGAGGTGAGGCGCGTGGAATGGATGAAGTCGAAGGTGAGTTTTTTGGGAGATGACGATCTCTTCGACAGCGGATTTGGTGAGGACTTGTGGCCGGCCCGTACTTGTCCCCATATTTAATCATGGAGATGCACTGGAACATGTATGTAGCAGTCTTTTTATTTTCTGAACTATAAACATGAGAAACTATTCACTACAAGTGATGCTGCCACTTGCTTCTGAGGAAAAATTCTGTGAAGCATCAAAGAATCATCTATGTTTTACAATACTAAATTGCAGGCAAGTAGGCAACTAAAAGAATATGCATTAATTAAACGAGTGTCGATGATGAGGGTGATAAAATGCACGTGTGGTAAGACCAAAAAATATAGAGCTGCAAGTATTGTTATTTTTTAAATGTTTGGCGTCGCCACTATTAAAGACAGACTAAGAGGGAGCAGACTAATGTCTTTTGGTCATGTACATCAATTATCAGTTGTACCATTGATCAAGCAGAGTGATGAGATCATGGTCAATTGAACTGCTACCTATAGAATTGGGAAAATAAAATATAAGTTGAAAACTTGTCGTGGAAATAGCTTCTCATTGATGTATGGTTTCAAGATGCAATCTAAATCATGATGACATTTCTTGTTATCGAATGGGCTCCAAAAACACAGTTTAATCATGGCAGACAACGCTTGGAGTATTTGGCTTAAGAATCCTTTGGGGGAGGAAGTCCTCTTTAAGTGAGGTAAATCCACCTGAAATGAGGTGAAGATGTTAGATGGCATAGGATGTTGCAAGATGATCTGAATTTATATAGCCTTGACAGAATGGAGTGGTTAATACAATCTTAGGTTGTGTTCTGCTAACCCTTCCCAATTGATTGAGATTCGAGTCTTGGTTGGGAGAAGGTTGTTGAAGGTACAAAGTGTGACTGTAGCTCACTACTCACATACCATGGTTCAAACCAGTTAAACACCATTCGTTTCCCTTGCTTTTCTTTTGTTTTCTTTGGTTAGATTTCATTGCTTAGTGCAATATATTTGCCGATACTATAGAATTTTGCCATTCTTGCATTTTAGGTCCGGTCACTGATTCACAGTTTATATGTTTCAAAAATCTAACTTTACTGTTCCATGTTTTTGCAGGTTACAGTTTTTGTTAATGCATGCAAAGAACAAATAGACATTATCAAATCTAGTATAAATGATGAAGGCTCAAACTCGAAGGCGTGGCTTGGCATTAAGGGTGATTATTGTAATGCAGAAGCGCACAAACATGGAGTGGTATGATTTCAATTTTAGGCCCTTTTCTTGGTCTTCATTACTTATCACTTCAATTTGTTGCTACTTACTGCTGTAAAATTCAATTGAGACTTGAACTTCTGCTTTGGATTTGTATTCCATGCTTGGTTTGAGATAGCGGCGAGATAAAAGAAGTTAAAACAAAAGAAGAGATAAAGGGCGAAGGTCTTTGGTTGAAAGGAAAGTGGAGAGAAACGAATGAGAGTCAAATTTGTACCAGCAGCAATGAGAGAACTATTGACACAAACAAATAGAAGGGAGGGGAAAATTTCCTCTTCTCTCCTCTTCATTTCCCTCATTCTCAAAATAGCATAAGTGATTTTGGAAAATTCAACCTAGCAGTGAACAAATGCAGCTATTCCATGCTTCTTAATTTCGCAATAATGGCAGATTATAAATATCATGAATCATGAGCCGTAAAGTCTGCAAACTTGTATTATAAATTCATGCGAATTAGACATTTCCACATTTTCTCCGTGGCATTTGAGTTCACTTCTTTTTGTTGTGCATGAATATTTCTTCTTTCTTTCACCTCTGTCGAATTTCAGGTGTTGATTTTAAGCGAAAGGCTTCACTCAGTAAGGAGGCAGTTCGACCAGCTTAGAGTGATACGGTTCCAAGAAGCTATTAACCGAACAATACCCAGAAGAAGAATGAAGCTGGTTGCTACATCTAAATCTGTGGACAACTCTCATTCTAACAAGATAGAGCTGAAGGAACATAATGACTCAGAGCTCAGAGAGCCTGATGAGATTCAAACTGACCGTATTAGAGTCCAGCAGAAACTTTTGGATGATGAAACCCGTGCCCTTCAGGTATTCTTCATTTGGTTGCTGAGGACTTCTCTGCCAGACGAATGGTGAATTTTCTTTGGTCCCAATTCGGATATTATCCCTGTGACTCATTAGACCATATTGCTCCCAAAAGAAGACATATAATTTTGTCGGTTAATGCATGTGGTTCTACGATTGTTATGTTATGTTTCACAGGATGCTTATAAGTTATAAACTAAGTCTGCTCCCTTCTCGCTTTGTGCAGGTGGAGTTGACTAGCCTTCTGGATGCTGCTCAAGAAACTGAGACAAAGATTGTGGAAATGTCGGCGTTGAACCACCTCATGTCAGCACATGTTCTGCTCTGCAACAAGGTCAACAGATAAGAGTTTTTGTATGAGCCGGTCTGCTCAGTGCTCGCTCATCTTTATCCTTATCTGGTTTATATTTTTAGCTTGTATAGTCTATACATACATCATGTGGCACCCCCAGCAACAAGTGAGGGGAAAAATAACAAGGGGAACTACGGGCTAGTCCTACTTTCTCAATTCGTTTCCTAACACTCAGGAATCCCTACTGCTTTTAAAAAGTGGAGAGCGTCGTATAGTCTCACCCAAAAAAAGGACTTTGCCATGCATGTTTTCTTCCTTAGCTGCAGATAAGTCCCAAGAAAAAGGACCGGTAGTCAATTTTCCGAAAGGCAATCTAAATTATTTCTCCAACGCCACTGCATCTTATCCTAACTATTGGAGTTCGCGACAAGGAACCCCAATTATCTTTCTTTTCTTTTTAAAGCGAATAAGTTAGAAATCTAGTGAAAAGTACTACTGAGACCAATCTTTGGTCTAATAGCTGCCTTTGCTTAGCCGGTGGTAGAATCTTGAGACTCCACTTCCCTGTCTTCCCCAAAATGACATGAATAAAGGCTTTGTCCAAAGGCTTTAAGAGAGTAATGCTTATCTCGATTTTTCAAGGTCATTTGGACAAGGACATACCCTTTCCGACGTAACAAATTTTCAGGAGAAACTAAAGTTGTCAATTTAATCCAAACACAAAAGAAATGGCTTTAGATTAATGCCTTGGCCTGGATATGTTAGTAGATGTTGGAAGCATAAACTTTTCCCTTATCTTCAAGATTCACTTGTTCATAACAAATAAATGTAATGTGATTGTATTTTCTACGGGTTGTTTCCTTCTTCTTCATTAAAGCTACTATTGGTGCTATGGTTTAGTAATCTTCTCACGCCTTTAATTTTAACAGGCGGTCGAAGCTACGAAGAATGTTGAACTTGGTAACAAAGAACTTCCCAAGCCATCCGACAGAATAGAAGCAGTAGAACTTTCCTTTTGCTCTTTCTTTTTGTCATTACTTTCTCAATCATCTTTCTCGACTGGTATAGCTAACTGGTGGAAGACAAAGATAAGTATTAATGCCTGGACGCAATATATGGGTATTCTGCTTTCTGTAATGCATCTCGCTCTTAGATTTTCTTTTTTTCAAATGTAGTCTTGTCAAATGTAGCCTTGCTATTTACAAAATTGCGAGAATTTGTCATCCCTTTCCAACCAAAATGGGAACAATATGAATTTTTTTAAAGCATCTACATTGAGAAGCAAAGTAACAAATAACAAGGATCATATATGTAAAATCCACAGTACATTTGAGTCGGTAATGATGAGTTTTAGAGAGCTTTAGAGTGCTATAGTTTGTGAACTTCATGTTTTGGTGTATATATGAAATTCGGGTTGATGGATTCACTACTATTGGCCTAATTAGGCAATGATTATTGCCACTAGACTGATAAAATGGAAAACGTAAGAAGAAAATGTGCTCTGTACGTACGATCACGGGATCAACTTGTTTGTGTATAAAACCGTATGTCACTGTCTTCGCTATATCTAAATATAAGGTTTTATACTCTTAACAAGTTTATTTGGGCTCAGATCATTTGTGTTGTTGGGTTTAGTTCAGATATATCATCAAACAACTTGTGGGCGTTTCTGTAGTTCAATTTTTGTTTCATTATTTGAGTTCTCTTGTATTCATCTTCAATTGCACTTTCAATTCTGATTTGATCTTCTCTGTACTGGCCACTGGGTAATCATTGCCTTTAGTTCTTCTTTGTTGGGATTTCCATTACTGGCTTCTGGTCTGATTTGCATTTCTCTCTCTCTCTCTCTCTCTCCCCAGATTTTGATTCACCAAAATCTGTGAGCAAATAAGCTCTGAATGTTGGAGTGTGTAATGTGTATAGCTTTTTCCATCTGTTCTTCTCAAGAAAGTTGAGAGAATTAAAGGAAAAGTTGGGACACGAGAAGTTTCTTTCTGTTAAACACAGGGCACAAAATTTCAGGATAGGGCTTGGGACATGACAGATCGGGGGTGACCTCTGTGTTGAAGTTGTTTGCGTAATCAGTTGGTTACCGTCACATAGATTGTTCACATCTTTATGGGAATAAGACTGAAGTTGGGGAGGCTCTAGCTGAAGGATTTAAAGGTTTGTTTAAAGAGGGAGGATGTTTTCTTGACTTCTAAGCTTTTCTGCACTATGAGTTCATTCAATAAAATGGAGAATTCTGTTAGGGTATCTCTTAAGAGCCTTGGAGTGTCTTTCTTGGATCTGTATTTGATTCATTGGCCTTGGAGCTCAGCATTTGGGGTTGCTACCGATCCTCCTACCGAGTCAAGGAGTGAGTATAGGCAGTTCTTGAATCGCTTCAAGACTACATGAGAAGCAATGGAAGATCTGGTGGCATTAGGTCTGGTTTGAGCCATCAGGGTTAGCAATCCAGCAGGTCAAAGAATTGCTTAAATTTGCAAAAATTGTACCAGCAGTCAATCAGGTAGGCTCCTTATTCTTGGATTTGGAAAAATTGATTTTAGTGCATATACTATTTGGTGATTCTTGCACAATCATGATGCCATGATTACTTATCAATGCTACCAGGATCATGTTAGCTCTGATACCACTTTCTTGGGGACGAGCTTAATTCCACACTCAAATAAGAAAGCCAATTCGAGGAGAAGACTAGAACTTTTTCACTCACTTTTGTACTCACTTGTATGCTTTGCTCATGCTCATTCCAGCTGCGTAGAAAACATGTCTATAAAGATCCATTATGCAACTCGCTCGCGTTCTCTCTGACTTTCTCCACCACACTCTCGGGCTACCACTATCCTTAATCCACCAGTCCTCCAGTTGCATAATCACACAAGACCACACTACATGCAAGAATATGGACCTCTCAATTCATAAAAAGTTCATTTCCACCAATGGTTTTAGGACTGCAGTTGTCCGTTCGGAAATATTGGAGATCCCAAAATTATCAAATATTGTTCGAAAAAATGACATGCCTAATAGAATTCCTTTCCTGGAGACAATTTCAGCGTTTTCTTCTGGTTAGACTATCGGTTTTGAGGCTTCTAATCAAGTATGCATCAAGTCAGTGATTCCGCCATTTTCTTTGCAACAAGAAACATATGAAAACAGTAATATACGTGAATACTCTTTTGTTTAGCATCAGTCTAAGTTCCTTTGTTTTTTAGCGATATTCTGTACTTCTTGCTTTGCTTGGAGCCTCTTACTGTGCTTCGTCTTTTCCCGGTTTTGATTGAGTAGGCGGTCAAAGCCAGATTTATTTACTAATAAAAAAAAAAAGTTGCACCGCCTTTTTGAATTGGCCTTTTTAGCAGTCAGTTTGAGGTATTGGTTGTATTTTCATATACTCGGTGATGTGTACAGAGTGAGTGGAGGATTTGAGTACTGACTTGGGATAACTTCCTCATTTCTTCTTTTTCTACGGTCTCTTTTTCCCTTTATTATTCTGTCTTCTTCTTCTTCTCCTCCTACTTGCGCTACATCATGTGACCTTCCAATTCATTACTGTGGGGTTTGCAAAGGGGAACGAGTGTCCTACCATGTAGCGTAAAGCCTGATTGGATAATAAGGAACACAGACATTTTCAGCTGGTCATTGTCAACCGGTGAACTGAACCGGTTGAACTAGACAGAGCCACAGGTGCTTGTTTGGAAATTTCCCTCTGAATAATCTCTCAGAAAGTAAACTTATGTCTGGAAGTGGCCCCTTCAGGCAGTTTATGAGATGGAAGATGACGCGGAATCCAATTCTTGATGTTGTCTTGTGTTTTCATGAGAAATATTTCCATTTGAAGTTCAACTGTGTATTTATGATATAATGCCTTATGCTTGTTGTTTGTAAAAAATCCTTTTCCTTTTGTGATGTGCTGAATATAAAGTCAGAGAACACCATTAAAGTGAAGTTTGAATAGGTGAGAATGTTGATTTAATAGTGTTTGTCCAAATTACTCTCATAGTTTTGATTGACTGCACTAATTTGCTGATCATAAGATGATAATAACCTAGGTAAACATTGAACTGTTTATGAAACCTAGCAGGAAATTCTGCTTCATTACCTAGAGAATTGCGGGTATTTGGTTCATTTCCAACTCCAATCATTCTATTTACACATTACATAGGTTATCTGTTCCACAGAAGTGCTTGCTTCTTTGATCCAATGTACAGAGAATCTTGAAATTTGCAAACTTTCGTACTTCATAGGCCCTGAATTCTCCGGTAAAAAATTCTTGTATCTCGGATATGATATAATGCAAGCCACATGATATGGTGTGAATCTCGAAATATACAAACTTCAAGACACTGTTTTGCAACTGAAAAATGCATTGACATTGGGAGAAATGGGTTTTCCAGATAAAAGGACTGATGCTCTTTCTGCTCTCTCAATTTGGGTAACTATACTAGAAATTTCTTCAATTCAGTAAGAAATTTTCTTCCAGTACACATTTGAGGAATCTTCATTTTCCGAAGCCCTTGTAGTCGTGCTAGGAACAAGGAAGAGTTTATTAGGAATCTCAGCATTTAGCAGTGACTATAGGCTCCTAAATTTATTTGCTCGTCTCAGATAATATATCTCATAATGGTTCCATAATGCTCATACTTTCTGTCTATAAGTCATCCACGTTGATATTCCTATGAGCATCTGGGATTTATATACAATTACATCAGCTGCTCTCCTAACTACAAGGTTTTGGGGTTAGGTCTCCACCAATTCATACAATATTTACCCCATCCCTTATCGAAGTAGAAGGGAAATGTAAATATAGAAATATTCGAAAGTCATTTGCCAAAATAAACACTGAAATCTCAAAAAATAACCCAATTTCATGTTGGCCATGTCTATCATCTCTGCCAATAAGGTTCTAGGAGTAACATGTTTCACATGTCTTATAAATTGTTTTTTTGTTGGGTAGTTTTAGGCGGTGAACTAACAGACCTTATGGGGGCCTCCTCTACGTGACAAAGAAAATGGTGATGAGACAAATATCCCATAAGTTTATACTCCAACAAAATCAATAAAATTATAAAGAGAGCTTAGAAGGAAAACAAAGGGAAAAAAACACAAAAAAACAACAGACATGAAGTTTTGGTGCTAGATGTGGTTTGAAGAGTGTGTGAGCTAAAATCTCAATGTTTGTAGTTTTGAGAAGGATGAAATCATTGTTCATAATTTCTTGTCATTTCAACCTCCTCCGATACAAACTTGTTACAGCTATCGGACATCATTATAGATTTTTTGAAGCTCTAATCGTTGTCACTACCATCATAGACATATATATTTTCGATACAAATAGATTTTCTATATGTAGGATATACTTTGACTGCATACATTTGGACTATTAAAAGTACTGTGGGCAATCAGACTACCCCACAACATTTACTACCAGAATTTCACTTGGCCTTTTCTATTTGCAACCCACAAGTTCCTAAATAAAATTCATTTTTAAATACAAACCAACCCATTTTTTTTATTTTAAATAAATGACTAAATACAACACAACAAAAATTCAAAAATTTCCAAGCATACCCTTCCTAAGAAAAACCCAATTTCTTTCGGTGAATACTCCTCAAAGGGGCGAAGTCCCTCAAAAAATAGAGATGCCCTATGGAGGGGAAATCTAGCTGAAGCAAAAACAGAAGAGCAATTCTTCGCCCTTTGCAAAGAGAGATGTCCTACTGATTATGTCATACGATATCCCCAATTGAAACCTCCCACCCCATGCCCCACCTCCCTCCTGTGACTGTTCGGGTCCACTACGATAGCCGATAGCGAAGTCCATCAACATCACCATCAGCGAGGTCTATCACCCCCTCCCGTCACTCTCCCTCTCCTCTCCACCACCCCTTCCCATCACCCCATTGTCCACAGTTAGCAACACCAACACCCGTAAGATTCAATTAGTCTGTCTCGACGCTGTCGGATTTTAAATATGAAAGTTGCACATATTTTTGGATTTTAAAATATAAAAGTTGAACATATTTATCAGATTTTAAAATGTGAAGGTTGTAAATATATTAAGATATCCGACATAGTTAGGGTGGACTAATTGAATCTTCCGGGTGGTGGTGTTACCGACGGTGAATGGTGGGGTGGTGGGAAAGGGTGGTGAAGAGGAGAAAGGGAGTGACGGGAGAGGGTGATGGACCTCGCTGGTGGAAGCGGTGGTGATGGAACGAGCCTGACGGTAGCCATTCAAGGAACCAATAGGGGGCTGCCACATGGCACCACTGCTTGCTGGTGGTAGTGGTTATGGAGTTCGCTGGTGTTGGTAGAGGTGGGCTTGAACAATCACTAGGGTTTGTAGTGTATGAGGAGGGAAGAAGATGAAAGTTGTAGTGTAGGGAGAACGGGGGAGAAAGTTTCAGGAATGAAATGGTCATTACACATGAGGATATTTTTATTTTAAATTTGTTAATTTTTAATGGCTTATATTTGGAAAATTTTGGGTTGCCAATAGAATTACCATTTCACTTTGTGCCCTCACCCTTTAGTTTGACTCAGGTGAAAATTCTAAAAGGTCAATCCTGGTTTCACACAAATGGAATTCAAATATATTCAAACCAACAAACTTATCAATAACATTGAGTTTGTTGTGCGGTGGCCCCCTTGAAACGCAACTACAGCCCCCTTGAAACGCAACTGCAACCCAAGATTGTCGATGGCCATTACATTGGAGAAGTAACAAACCAAAACATATGCAAGTAATCAATTGGAGAAACCAAATAACAACCAAAACAAATAAGAGAGACCAAGATTTATGTGGTTTGGCTTACGAATGTAAACCTACTCCATGGGTAAGCAAACGAGAGAAGATTCCACTATGTGACGAGAACATGCTCCAAAGAGCTATAATGGTGACTGTTAGGGATTTGATTTTGATGATGATGTTTTTGTTAAAATGAGTTTCAATTATGTTGATAAAAATATTAATGTCAATTTGATTATTTTTAAGAGATAAAAATGTTTAAGTTTAATTCGATTGTTTTTGGTCATATTTGTTTTTAATTGGACTGGTTATGGATAATAGTTATTGGGCTTTTTGATCCATTGGATCTTTACCCGAATAAAGAGACACGGCTGTGATACTTGATCGTGGTACACGACGGTGGTACTTGATCGTGGTACACGGCTGTGGTACACGGGTGTGTGTCACAAGGTATGATATCCCACTATCCCAGGCTCTGTTTTGAACAGAGTACTCTGTTCGTTTCTCTCTCTAGATTTTAAACCTGGGATAAGCCTTATTGCTAAAATCTTTTCAACCCAAATTTATGTAGAATCATATTCTATATTTGCATTTATTATTTTCCCTCTGACAATTTGAAACTTGCAGGCTTAATTTGAATTAGCAGTAATCTTTTTGTCCCAAGTTCAAAAAAGGGAAATTTGTAATTACGGCAAATATTTGTTGGGCTTCAGACATCATATCTAATCATAAAGTTTGTGTACACATATTTGCTTTATATTTTGTTTGATTTCATTACAAGATATTTTGTACACATTTGTTGACTTTGTGCCCAGATGAAGTTGCACCTATTTAATTTCTGATCGTTGAGCTGAAAGGGAAAAGGGAGAAATTAATATGGTGAACGTTTGAGCTGCTTTTGCAAGATTCACTTGGATTTGTTCTTGACTATTTAAAAAGAAGAGTCTTCATCAGAGATCACTACAAGCCTCCAAGGGAATCAATCGTTCAACACTCAGAGAGTTTTTCATTGTAGAATTTTTATACTCTATGTGTGTGAGCCTACACTTGTAAAATCACCCTTACTTAGAGGGATTGAATCACACCACATATAAACCCACCTTGTGAGAGAGGGAACCCAATCCACTGTGTTGTCAGTTAGGATTTTGTTCCTCCATTTACTGGGTAGAATTTGGTTGTGAGTTTTGTGAACTGGTCTGCGTGTACCAGTGTGAGAAGTTTGTTATCTGGTCTGCGTGTACTAGAGGAGTTGTTGTAAAGGGGTGTTGGCTCCTGTGAAATCCAACCCTGTTGTAAGTACTGAGAACATAGTGGATACCGGTGAGTGTTCGGGTGAACATCACTGAAGAGTGGACTAAGCAGTTAGCCGAACCATTATAAAAATCCTCTGTCTCATCTCTTTATTATTTGCAGTACTTCAATTATCCGTTTGATTTGCTAATCCATCTGTTTGGAAAAGAAAAATTGTGTATTACAGGATCCGAACCTATTCACCCCCCTCTAGGTTGGAATATCAGTGACAAACAAACAAACCTCTCACAAAGAGACACTCATCAATCTCAAATACAAGTTCTCTCACCAAAATCCAATTGGAATATCTCACCAAAACAAATTCTCTCTCATCAAGTCTCACACATACCGCTAGGGTTTTAACCAAGAGACACAAAAAAACAAAGATCTTCCCAAGCCCACTAAAGAGGCAATCAAAGAACCATGAAGATCTAGCCAAGAACCCTAATATTTTCAGATGAAACCCCCTAAGGGCCTCTCCAATGGATTCACTTAAGAAGTCCAAACCCTAATGGAGGGAAAAAGACAATATTTATAGCCACAAAATCCTTCTTAAAACCAATACTTGCCCAAACAAAATTCTTTGCACCTTAAGTCATAAACCAACAAGGAAATAAATCTTTAGGAAGTCCAAACGAAGTCCAAATCAGAACAGAATCGGCTAAATGAGCGTAGGAGTAAAACTGTCAAAGCCGTCCGGACGGTCGTGACAGCCGTCCACACGGGAATTCCAACAAATCTCCACCTAGGCGAGATATTCAATTACCGAACCAAAACTAAACGAACAAATTCCCACAAATCTCAACCTTGGCAAGATGTCCAAAACCAATGCGAAACCAAAACGACTCTAGTGAGTAAAAGGCCAAACAAATGCTCGACTACCAAACTCCAAGCCAAAACAAAGCCAATGAACCAAACCCAACACAAATTGCAAATGAACCAATGCTTGAGACATTGTGGACACCCCGCAAAAATCTCTCGATTTGATTTCGAAAACCGGTTTGGAGTCGCCACTCGGGTTTGAGGACCGTACCTAAGAAAATGGTTTGAAATGACTCTTTTGCCCATGTTTTGGAAATGGTTTTTACCGGTCCATCGTTACCATGATTTCTTGGGTTCGGGAGCTAAGTTATGAGAGGGGAAGGATTTTAAGCACCCCTCTCGCCCGGCACGTAGTCGGTCTCTACTAAATGTTTAAGGGATCGCAAAACATTAATTTCTAAAGCTTTATCGATGTAAAGAGGAGGAGAACAAGTAAACAAGGATTAAAAGTGATAACACATATGGTGGAGGCTTGTGAGACGTGTACAAAGTGTAACAAGATGATGATGAACAATGTAAACAATAATAATAAACCCTTAGAAACAATAATAAAAGGGGAAACAATGTTTTGGAACACATTTAAATGAAAATCAGTTTGACCCTCTGTTGTCCCTTTGGGCGCCCAAACCATGGTTTGGGCACCCAAAGCAGCTGGTTTGGGCTCCGAAAAACTGCTTTGGGCTCATACCTTAGACCCTTTGTTGACCTTTGTTTCATCTTTGGCTCTATTTAAAATGACTCACAAGCTTCTGATCTTTTATTATTTCTTCCAAAAACCATATTTAAGAAGAAAAGCTAGCTTGTAAGTCATGATTTTAACATATTTGAAGGCCAAACAAAGAATCTAAGATTGACTTCAGGCAAGTAATGAAGTTTTCTATGATTATGAATGCTAGTGGACTGATTTTGAGCAAAAAAATATGACCAAAGGAAGCTTTGCCCAGTGAGCCCAAAGGGGACTCTTTGGGTGCCCCAAGGAGGTGCTTTGGGTGCCCAAAGAGGCTGGTTTGGGCAGCCTAGCCAAGCCTTCTTTATCTTCGAGTTTGTTTGTTTCTTGATGAAAGATGATTGAAAAGCCACCATTCCATTGACATTTGCTCAAAATCTCACATTTAAAGGGTTGATCAAGCTTTCAAACATACTTTGAACTCTGTGTAAAAATTATCAGAGACCATACAAACCACCATCTAACCCCCAAAACATGTTATACGTGATTTGTAAACCAAAACAAACTGATTTTAAAGGAAAAACAGAAAATGAGAGAGAGATAGTTTGGGCACCCAAAGGAGGGAGCTTTGGGCGCCCAAAGCTGTTCTTCGAGTGCAGAGCTTTGAGCTCTTTTGCTGCACTTTTGGACATCCCAAACCCTCTACTGGTATCAAGAACCAGTAAGAGCTTGATGGTTTCCCACAAAAGGATCCTTTTAACACATTTTGGTAGGCTTTCTACCTTTGGAAGCTTGATTTATGCTTGGATTAGAACTTGCGAGTGATGAGTGGTTTAAGATTGGCTTGAATATGGATTTCTAAGGTGGAGAGGGACTGACTTTGGTGATTGATTAGATTTCAATCAATGAAATATGGATTTTGGGGTTTTATGATGGTTATAAAGTGGGCTTAGAGTATTGGAAGGCTTTGAGCTTGATTATTGGAGTGATGAGTGACTGTATATGGAGTGATTTTGAAAGAGTTGTGGCTATTCTTTGAGGGTTGGTTGATCATCCTCCAAATGAAGGGTGAGAAGGGGGTATTTATAGAGAGAGGAAAGTGGGTTTTGGGTGAATAAAAGAGGGAAAATATATTTTCAACTCAAATGTTGGAGGGAACTGTGATGTGGGAGGTCTTGAGTGGAAAAACATGTGCTCTCCGCCCATGGTTTTGTTAGAAAACCTGCTGAAAATTGCTCATTGGAAGCCCCTTTGGGCGCCCAAAGCATGGTTTGGGCGCCCAAAGAACATACCAAACTTCACAGGGCCGCTCCGGGCGCAACCAAACTCCGTTTTGTGAGTAGTTTGAACAAGGTTATGAATCCCGTTCCGCACCGGATTAGAAGAAAAATGGTACCAAGCACCTCCTATTCCGTCCCGATCAGAATACCGAGCCTTACCGGACGATACCATTAATTTCAGAAAATACCGGTTGAGATGGTGATACCGGGCTTTCCGTTCGAAATTTTGCAACTGTGCGAAGAAATCACTACCCAACGTCCCAGCTGTTGATGGACGAGATGGAAAGAGGGAATGAAAGCTAGAGAGAGAGAGAGAGAGAGAGAGAGAGAGAGAGAGAGAAACCTGTTCGAGAGATGGAGAGAGAGTGAGATCGAGATGAAAGAGATAGACCAGAGTAACGAAATTCTGATGTACTGGAACATGACTTCAGACTACCCCAAAAGAGCCAAGTTTTGAAGTATCGAGCAAACTTTAAAACACAAACAAATCAAAAATAGGTGTGCAACCAAATTCCAAGTGGCAGATTACAAGTTCCACTAAAAAAACCAAATTCCAAATCTTCGAGGGATACTAGAAGATGCCCCAAAACCAAATAAATAACCCTAACGGCAAACTCAAGACGCCATATTAACCAAAATAAATGGTCTTTGAAGGATGACACAAAAGCCCAAGGCGTTCAAAGGGTTCAAACGAATTACCAAATTATCAGCAGCCCATATAACCAAACATATCCATGTGATCTATCTCTACCAAATTTACAAGCCCGTGCAAATTCCAAAAAACAATAAGCAAAGAGATAGACCCAAAACCAAAGCTGAGGAAAACTACAAATAAAATTACCAAATCAAAGTATACCTCCAAATTGATGATATTCTCCACCAAGTCCGATAGTCACCGAACACAAACGTTGCATCATCTAACTCAAACGGATTTTTCCTATCTCCAATTTCTCATAAGCCTGGCCAGTACCCATAAGAAAATCTTTAAAGTAAAACCCCAAATTTCCAATCCACTCAACTGAATGGCAAATTGATGATGAACCCAAAATTCCAAAATCAACAATCTTCATCGCCAAGTTTCCCAATTTCTCCACCGAATTAAACTTTTCCCAAAAAATCATCAACCACAACAATCGAACGAAAACCGAAACAGCAGAACAAAAAGGATGCTATGGATGAAACCCAAGCCCAAAAAATGAATCCCTAGATCATCATCCAGGGTTACAGACAGATGCCTAGGTCAACCCTCGTGCTCTGATACCAATTTGTTGGTGTGGCGGCCCCCTTGGAACCTAACCGCATTCCAAGATTGTCGATGGCCATTACATTGGAGAAGTAACAAACCAAAACATATGCAACTAGTCAAACGGAGAAACCAAATAACAACCAAAACAAATAAGAGAGACACTAAGATTTACGTGGTTCGGCTTACGGATGTGAACCTACTCCACGGGCAAGCAAACAAGAGAAGATTTCAATTAGGGATGGCAGTTCAACCCGCCCCGCCCCGAACCCGCCCTACCCCGCCCCGATAGGGTAGGGTTTTTTTTCTATTTTTTTGGGTAACAGGTAGGATTTTAGAAAACCTGCTAGGGTTGGGGTAGGGGTAGGGGCAGGGGTATGGTCACCCTACCCTGATATACCCGCCCCGACATACATATATATGTATAATTATATATAATGCATATATATATATGTATATGTAACCTAGGATCCGCTTCTAAAACGGGATTCCCGTTTCCGGACCTCCATGATCCAAATATTTTTTTGACGATCAGTTTTTGCGAAAACTGCTTGGATCAAGCCCTTCCCGGTATTTTTTTTTTGAAGATTTCCCGCGAGGACCCTTGAAAACACCTTCTGAACACATTGGACGGCTCGGATTTTCCAAAAATAATTTGCAACACCAAAAAATCATTTTTTTCTTATTTCCGGGAGGTGTGCACTAGAAGTATTGGCATGTAACCTATACCACCTATATGGCAGCGCTTCTTATCAGGGAGCCCTGATTTGAGGCAACATCCGCTCCTCGTTTTCTAGCCGTTGGATCTCAGCCAACGGCTGAGATCTGGAGCCTCATTTAAAACTATTTCGCGGGTCAAGGACCGGGTAAAATAGACCCGGGTCAGGATATTACCCGTCTAAAACATACACGGGTCCTCTATCACATTACGCGTTTGACAAAAGAGGAGAGAGAGAAGAGGAGAAAAACGATCGATCGAAGAGAGGAACAAGATCTAATCGCGAGGAAGAAGAAGAAGAAGAAATCAAAGACAAAATCGACAACTCGGGTCTCATGAAATTGACAACTCAGGTCTCTCTTTGTCTTGTTCGATTTCTCGGAGAAACTAGGGTTTTTTTGTGCGAGAAGGGAAGAAATCGAAGAAGAAGAAATTTCGGTTGGAGAAGAAGATGAAATCGACAACTCAGGTCTCTCCCTCTCTCTCTCTCTCTCTCTCTCTGTGGTTCGATTTCCCGTAAAAGCTAGTTTTTTTTTTTTTTTGCACGATTTGTACAATTAGGGTTTTTTTGTGCCGAGCTATTACGGGTTTTTTTGTGCCGAGCTATCGTGGAATGTAAAGCTCTTTTGTGATTTATACCCGCAATGGAGTGAAGAAAATGGCATGGTTGAATTTTACCTTTTAGTAGCTTAAATTTGGATCTGTTTATGAACGCATCTGTTTGGATTTTATGTTTACTCAGCTGTGACCAACTGTGAGTAAATATACTGCATTTGGATCTGTTTTGGATGTTTGAGTAACAATGCATTGATAGTAACCCTCTACGAGCATTGATAGTATATCTCTGTATCACTAGTTATGTAATTTTAGAATCGAACGAATTGCCATCCATTCCTAAATTTATGTCGTTAGCATTGCATCGCGATAGAACAGTTAATCTTGTCTGATATTGAATTGGTTTTGGCTCGAACTTTGGCTTTGAATTTTTTTTTTTTTTTCCTTGGGACGTTGATTGTTTAATCTGTGATTTTGTCTCTGTGTCAGTCAAAAATTGTAGAAATGCAAGCTTCAACATATGCAGTCAGAGGAGGTGTAAGTTTGGTTTGGTACCCATGGAGGTCGACCTTGCTTGTGCAAGAGCGGTTGTGTCAACAATGTATATTCCTGATAGGCATCTTCCAGACAAGGCTATTGATCTCATTGACGAAGCGGGACGCAAAGCTCGAATGGAATCCTTTAAAAAGAAAAAAGAACAGCAAACTTGTTTACTCTCAAGGGGAAGGAATTTTGAGAAGGCTAGAAGGAGTAACAACAAGGGATTTAGGAATTGAGTTTATAAGATGACACTATATGTGTTTATAAGATGACAAGCGAGTGCAAAACGGAAGGGGATGTTGAGATCAAAGAAGAAGATATTGAACATGGAAGTACAGAGCTATTGGAATGTACGAAGTTGCTGAAGCCTATCTATTGGCACACCCCCATGCCTATGAATGAAAAAATTTCACTTGTATTTGCAAATTTTGCTTTTGTATTGTATACATTATCGCATTTCAACAATTTCTAATCTACAATGGACCTCTCACTACGATTCAAATGTAGAGTTTTTTTTTGGAAATGTCAGAGAGATGAATTTTGTAACTTTGTACCTATGAATGTTGCAAGGTTGCCATGTGTTGGATTATATTGTTGAACCTGTGTTACTTGAATAGGTTGTGTCTATATCGTATCGTGTTCGTACCTGTATCTCATGTCAGGTTATTTTTACAATAATCCAAATCGTGTCGTGTCCATATTGTGCTTCTTAGCATATAACAATCACATGTGTCATTTGTGGCTGCAAGGTATTTTTAAGAAAATTCAACAGAGTTTTCCTTGTTTTCGGTCTAGCCCGACAGCAAAGCGTCTAAGTCAGCAGTCGTAACCTTGCTTGCCAGGTTGCTTGCTTGGCATGCTTGCTTGACAAAACACCCCCAAAATTGTAAATGACAAGGGGCAAAATTTCACCCAACTGCTGAGAATGTAAACGTAGCTTGCGCGACTAACTAGCGAGAAAGCTAAAGTACAAACGGACATGAGTACAAACGGACATGAAGGCCCTGTGTTCAAACGGACATCCGCCTATGAAGACACAAGGCAAAAGCCTTAGCATTGTCATAAAAAGAGAACCTGAAATCAGTATAAATCTGCATTACTTATAGATTTTTCAAAAAAGTGATTCATCAAAGAAATAAATACAAATGATTATCTTGTTCCTTTTTCTCGGCCATTTCTTTTTGCCGAGCAATCTATCAAACATTAAAGCAGACATAGGAGCTGTCTCATAATTCTTCGGCAGAAAGATCATCCAGTACAGCCATAGTAGAAATAGGAGTTGCCTTCTCTCCTGTGATATTAGGATCTCTCTCAAGTTTCTCTTTGCAAAAATCTTTTGAGTTAGTGATCAGCACGGTAACATGTACCAATCTTTTCATCCTTAACCATGAGGTCAGTAACTTATCCACATGACCTGACGCCTTAAGCACAACCTCTGGTGTTACACATGGACAATCAACTTCCAACATGTTCTCTTCCAAAACAAAGTGCTGAAACACGAATAAACCGTTACTTTTGAACATTCTCTAAACATGTAAATGTTGCTAAGAACATATTCAACACATCTACCCAACAGTCATGGATATCCTTCATCTTGATATTCCACTGCTTTGCGAGCATTCTTCGGACCTCTTGGTAGAATCTGTGAATTAACCATGATGAATTATTATCCAAATCAACTAAAGATGCGCGACTAACTTCAAAGCCAAAGTTCGGGCCAGAACCAATTCAATATCAGACAATTAACTGTTTTATCGATGCAATACTAACGGCATAAATTTAGGAATGGATGGCAATTCATTAGATTCTAATTCTAAAATTACATAACTAGTAACCCACAATTTTTACGGCTCAAGATATCACAGAATATCACAACCTTGTTGAACCAATGAACAACATCTAATTTGTTGACATAAATTTGTCAAGTTCCCCATCAAGTCCAAGCAGTCAAATACTAACATGGCCCCATATTTTGAGGAACAAACCCTAATTTGTGAAAAGCCCCATTTTTTTTAAGAACAAACCCTAATTTTGGAATAAAGCCCCATCTTTTTGGTAAATAAAAAATAAAATAAAAATCTAAGATCTAACACAAGAGAGAGAGAAACGCACTGCACCTGATTTTGCGTGACGTCGATGGTGGGGATTCCCGGTGGCAGTAGGGTTCGTTGTGGTTGGACAAAGAAGCCTTGAGTGAGCGACGACAGAGTGGTGGAAGTCGGGGAGACAGAAGGGATGGTGGTCGGTGCGGCTTAACTCGTCGGACGATGCAGAGAGAGATACCTTAGTGGTGGATTCTTCTTCTTCGATCTCTTCTTCTTCGATTTCTTCTGCTTCTTCGTTCGATCGTCGTTCCTCTTCTATCTCTCTGTTAAGCGTCATTTGAAAGAGGGGAAACGAATGGGTTTTGATTTTAACCCGAAATGGAGGCTTTGACCCGAGACCCGGTTGTATTGACCCGCGAGATTGCAACTTAAGTGAGCTTTTGATCTGAGCCGTTGGATAAGATCCAACGGCTGTCAATTGAGGACCGGATTTTTCCCCATTTCAGGGCTCCCTGATAAGAAACGTTACCTATATATATATATATATAGGAGGAGGATCTTATAAGGGCTTCCTTACATAAGCCTTATGTAAGGGATTTGTCGTTCGGGATTGAATTTCAATGATCCGAGACAATCCAAACCGTTAGATGTGTTTAAAACATGTTTTTAAGGTCCAGCGTGAGGATTAGTAAAAAAAAAATACCCGATAGGGCTTGATCCAATCAGTTTTTAAAAAAACGCTATGTATAACGTTTTTATCGAAAAATGCTTGGATCAAGCCCTTTTGGGTAATTTTTTTTTTACGAATCCTCGCGTTAGACCTTAAAAACATATTCTAAACGCATCTAACGGTTCGGATTGTCGAAATTCAATCTCGAACGAAAAATCCCTTACATAAGCTATGTAAGAGAGCCCCTATAGGATCTTCTTCCTATCTATATATATATATATTAAATTATATTTTCTCCCTTATACGCGTAAAATCTTATTTGTATTCTTATAATTTTATTTTTACAACTAAAATACAACATTAGATAGTAGATTTTGGTTAAGTTGTATTATTTTGTGAACTTTTATCATTTGTGCTCACTAATATTGGAGTCTCATTTACCCAAAAAAAATATTGGAGTCTCAAAAATGAAGTTTCTTAATATATGAAAAAAATAGGGGCGGGGCGGGTAAACCTAATAGGGGCGGGGGCAGGGGTACCCATAAATTACCTGGTCGGGTTAGGGGTCGTTTTGGAATTTTAGGGTTGGGGCCAGGACATCAAAACCCGCCCCAACCCCCCGTTGCCATGCCTAATTTCAATATGTGACGAGAACATGCTCCGAAGAGCTACAATTGTGACAAACAAACAAAGCTCTCTCAAAGAGACACTCACCAATCCCAAATACAAGTTCTCTCACCAAAACTCAATTGAAATCTCTCACCAAAACAGATTCTCTCTCATCAAGTCTCACACAAACCACTAGGGTTTTAACCAAGAGACACAAAAAACAAAGATCTTCCCAAGTCCACTAAAGAGGCAATCAAAGAACCATGAAGATCTAGCCAAGAACCCTAATATTTTCATATGAGACCCCCTAGGGGCCTCTTAAAGGGATTCACTCAAGAAGTCCAAACCCTAATGGAGAAAATAAGGCAATAGTTATAGCCAACAGAATCTTTCCTAAAGTCAATACTTGTCCAAACAGAATTCCTTCGACCCTAAGTCATAAACCAACAAGGAAACAAATCTTTAGGAAGTCCAAACGAAGTCCAAATCAGAACAGAATCGGCTAAACGTGCATAGGAGTAAAACTGTCAAAAATGTCAGGATGGTCGTGACAGCCGTCTGGACGGAAATTCCAAGAACCCAATACCGACCCTAATTTCAACAGAGTTGAACCAAAAAAAAAACTGAGTTGAACAATGAGATCGAATTTGAATATACTGCAGACAATGCCGGAATTGACTCGTCAGTTCCCACAAAGATTGGATATTTTGGTCAAATTAAACGAATAAAAAACTGGACATTTTGGTCAAATTAAACAAATCAATGTTATGCATGGGATCCGAAAGGGACATAAGGGTTTGTTACTCATCCACGATTCCATAGCCAAAGCTATTGACATATCAAATATTTTGTTGTAAGCGTCAAAATTACCCTCTGGCAGGTTTGAAATTTCAATGATCACGTCTATGAGTGGACTACAATGCTCCGAAAGGGACATAAGGGTCGTGAGAGCAATTTTGATTACCTCACCTTAGGCAAGGGTAATTTTACCTACATTCGGTGAGGTATGTTGTGTGTCTTGATTCAGTAGTCAGAACTACTTATTAGGTACGAATTGTTACGAGAGCACGCCAAAATTCAACTCAATTGACTATCGCTAGTATTTGATCAAAAGTAATTCTTGGATTTAGAGTTGGATAGAGCAAAATTGTGTTTTTTTTTTCCATCAAGTTGTTATCGATAACCTATTGAGCTGAATTTTTCATGATCTCCTAGCATAACAATTCATATAAAATAAGTGATAATAAATCTCATCAAATGTGGATAAAGTTACCCCTTACAAGACAAGGGCAAACAAAATTCCTCTCGCGACCAAACACAACATTCCTCTCATAGGAGTAACCATAGAAATAACGCCTGCGACAAGCCTAAGAAGGAACCAAATAGCCATAGCTTCTTCTACCCTACCAACGGTTAGCGGAATATAACAGGACTTTGCAAGAATATAGAGTTTGAAGGACATCGGTTGCATGACTTGAACCTTGGATCTATTGACCATCCAGACCACTTGGGAGTAATAAACCATAGTAAACCACAAGGCACCACCCTTGGTGAATGGTGATCTGTCCGCATCAATTTCCAAATAGTTTGGTCATCCCTATATTTCGGGACAACTTCCAAACTTGCATGTCATTGACCTTTTATTGTATATGCCCTTTTCTTGTCAGATACGAGCTCCGAAGTCACTTATCAAGTATTTAGCTGAAATTTTTATTGTACAAATTAAATAGGCATCGAATATGTAATCTCAATAACATGAGTGGTACCGTAATATTAATCCAATGAAATATACTTCCTTGACTATGAGTCTCGTTAAACAAACAAGTCCAAATAATCCTGCCTTGAGGGAGGTCCTCATTCCTTACCCCAAAAAAAAAAAAAAAAAAAGATCCCTCATTTCATGTCAAATTGCCTTTCATTTTGCAAGAACCCTCTAAAACAAAGAACTAAACAAAACTTAAGTTCAGAAGAATGGCTACACCTCTGGCGCCAGTATTGTTCAACCAAATTAGTCTAAGGACATTAAGAGAGTCTGACTGGTAAATGCAAATGGATGTAGACATAATGAGCCGAAGTCAATAAATACATGTTTGAAAAATGACAAAAAATAGTAGTTGAGTCAAATGATACACAAAATTCTTTTTAACTTGCCAAGGAATCTTCACCTATGACCAACTGGCATTTGGCACATTCATGAGAAGAGAAAAAAACAAAAAACAACAAAAACAGAGGATAAAGTCATAAAGCAAAAGCTAAAGCGATCAATAGGTGATAAAGTAAAAGAGTAACCCAACTTGAAAACCTTTACAAAAGTTCTTCCCAAATATGCATCAAGGAATGTCTTGCACTCTGCAATAAACCTTTCACTATTTCATGACCTTATACGGTCCAAGAATGTCATTCCCAAATACGCATAAAGTTATACTCCCTCCGTCCCCAAATATGAATCCAGTATTCCACTTTGAGTTGTTCCTTAATAAATGTCCATTCTGAAACGTTGATAGATAAAAGTTGTTCCTTAATAAGTGTCCTTTCTGAAAAGAATGGATAAAAGTTGAATATTTCTCATTTTGCCCTTTCAAAGTTTATAGGCAAAAAAAATTAATAGGTAAAGTGGAGGTAAAGTTGATGCATAAATTGTAATGATACGTCTCCTTAATAAGTTGGATTTACAAAGTTGAACACTTAAAAAGGGGCAGAGGAAATACCATATGCCCATGTTCTACTAGTCCAGCAAATGCATTCATGCATTAAGAAACTGCAATCCAAGAGGAACTGTAATATAATACACTGTCTAATCTGCCCAACGAAAAATGTTTTCTTTGATTTTCTAACGTTATGAGAAGGAAAGAAGCTAGACTTTATGCATGTTGTTTGTTGGGTTAGAAATATCTGCAGATAAGAAAATGAATGAGTGATTTATTCTCTTCCCTCCAGAAATCAAAAAACCTAACATTTCAATTCCAGAAATAGCATAAAAAAAATCTCATAGACATCACGAAGACATTCTAACATTTCTATTTTAAGTGACACGGAATGAAAGCAAGCCATACACCTAGTAGAAAGCCAACGGATTTAACTATCCCAAACTTTTCCTAAAGATTTCAACTACATAAGTTGATATCTGGGAGCAGAACACCAACAAATGAATGAGATAGGATATCAGGATGCACCAAATTAACAAGCTGTAAGAATCAGTATTAAAATTGCTGTAATTGCTAAGAACTTAAACCAAAATTTACTCAAATTTAAGCATTGACATTGTTAACAAGCATAAAAATAACCTATCAATGGACTCCGTAACCATCTGACCAGCAAGATAGCATACATCAAATTGCTGAAATATTAAGTAAACCCTTCTCTTCTCTATCACTCTGGACAATCATGAAATGGAAAAATTTCCAAAAATTTATTTAAAGCATGTTTGAGAACCAAAATTCTACTGAATCAGAAGAAAAGGAACTAATATTACAAGCAAATACTTACAAGATATATCTGTTTTGTTGCTCTTGTTAGATCCCTCCTCCACTCCAACATTCCAAGTATGTATGAGGGTGGTAGGTATTTACATTGGAATCTCTTTATATGCAAGAAACTACTTCTGTTGTGCGACAATAAGATTTCTTAAAACATTGAAAAGCTAGATGTCAAGATCAACATTGTCAAGCCAAGAAACAAGCTGCTGGGTTGAGGGCCGCAATTTAGGGCATTCAAATAAGCAACGACAAGCAATCTCAAGAACCCTCAGCAGCTCCTTGCTATGCTGTTTGTCATAGATAAATGGATCAAACACTTCGCTTTCCCTTTTCTCCCTCCTCATCTGAAGCACCCACGAAATCAAATCCCTAGTTCCTTTCGGCTTGCATATATCCATTGGCCTCTTTCCAGTAATAAGCTCCAAAAGGACAACCCCAAAGCTGTACACATCCCCTTTATAAGTCGCAACAGAAGCTTGGCCATACTCTGGTGGGATGTACCCTAATGTCCCAACTAGATCGGTGGTGACATGGGTGTCATATGGAAGTATGAGCCTCGCAAGTCCAAAATCAGCCAAATGAGCTTCAAAATTTTCATCTAGGAGTATGTTACTTGACTTTATATCGCGGTGAAGGATATGGGGCTCGCACGACTGGTGCAAGTAAGAAAGCCCCCTTGCTGCCCCTCGAGCAATATGCAGCCTTATGTCCCAATCCAGTGAGGAAGGCCCATCGGGTTTCTCATGTAACCAATAATCCAAGCTTCCATTCTCCATGTAAGAGTATATCAAAAGGCGGTCATTCTTGTAAGTACAATAACCTTGAAGAAGGACTAGATTTGGATGTTGAGCTCTAGAGAGAGCTTCCACTTCGGCTTGAAATTCTCTCTCCATCTGACCATACTCACCGCAAAGCCGTTTGATCGCGACTTTCCTACCCTCAGGAAGTGTGGCTCTATACACCAAACCAAAGCCCCCACAACCAATTATGTTTTCTTGATCAAAATCGTTAGTGGATTTCAAAAGGTCATCGAGGCATAGCTCTTTGTTGTTGTTGTCTTTATTTCGGAAAAGAACCACTAATTTCGATCCAAGTTCTTCCAACTCCTTTCCGTGACCATTGACCTCTTCTTTTTCTGGATCAACCTCTTGTCGACTACTTGCGCGCCAAACAATCAAGAACATAACAGCAAGGAGAAATGTCGTCCCAAACCCTATCCCAACCGCCATTCCAATAACAACGTCTTTTCTTCTCGTCGGCTTAGGAGATACTTGAGGAACTCGATTGGTAATCACACAAGGGGAAGAATGTTCACCACATAGACCAAGGTTCCCCTCAAAGCTCGAGTTTGGGAAAGTAGGAAATTGGCCTCCAGTGGGGATTTCACCAAACAATCGGTTGTAAGCAACATTGAACCGCGACAGAAAGCTTAGGTTCACCAACGAAAGAGGAATATTTCCCGACAGATTATTGTGGGACAAATCCAAAGTCTCTACGCTGGTCATACCTGACAAGTTACTAGGAATGCTTCCGGATAAACTGTTGAATTTCAAATCCAAACAATGCAACTTTTTCAGGTTTCCGAATTCAGGCCAGATTGGTCCAGTGAGATGGTTATCACTGAGGTCAAGTGTGGGTGGAAAGCTTCGAATTTGATTATACTGCAGCCCTTTACCACTTTCGTTCCGTCTCACGAAAAACGGAAAATCCAAACTCGGAACTTGCAATGAGACATTTCTAAAGATGAGGCTTGGTAATCCAGTCAGGTTCTTTGGAATCTCTCCGGTTAAGGAATTGTTTGACAAGTCTAAGTAAAAAAGACTGTCAAAATTGCCTAACCAAGGAGGAATCAGTCCACCCAATTGATTCCATGACAAATCCAACAACTGCAATTTAGTTAAACCCATCAACCACAAGGGGATTACACCAGTGAGTCTGCAATTGGCAATAACAAGAGCCTTCAAGTTTTTAAACCCCAGAACACTATCAGACGGCAACATTTCGTTATGGAAATTCAAGGTGAGAACCAAAGTGGTCAAGTTTTCGCAATGCTGCAGAATTCCAAGCGCGGAAGAAAGGTTATAAATGCTAGAATTGGAAAGGGAAAGGGACGAAAGGCCGTGGAAATTTCTGAAGCTTTCAGGGATTTGGCCAGCGAAATTGTTCCTCGCAAGGTTTATTGTTTTCAACTTGGGGCAAAAGGGGAGATTAGCAGGAACAACACCGGTGAAATGATTAGTAGCCAAATCAAGAGACACCAAACTAGTCATTGCCGAACAATTAAGATAAATATGACCATTCAAAGAATTATTCCTCAGAACAAGAGAACTAATAGTCCTAGAGTTCGACAAAGAAGGCGGTATTCCACCACTAAAATTATTAGATTGAGCAGAAAACTCCTCCAGATTTATAAACCTATGAAATATATCTGGGATTTCCCCAGAAAACCCATTTGCTGATACATCCAAATGAACAAGTTTAGAGAGGTTACCAATACCACTGCTGAGCTGTCCCGAAATCCGGTTATCCGGAATACTCAACCGGGTCAGTTCCGGTAACCGGAAAAGATTTTCTGGTACATCTCCGGTCAAGAAATTAGAGCCGAGGCAGAGCTGGTGTAATGAACTGCAATTCCCAAGTCCTGGTGAAATACTTCCATTGAGGTAATTGAAAGCAAAATGAATGGACTGGATTTGGGTCAAGTTGTTGCAAATACCCAACGGAATCGTACCCACCAAGGAATTATCATCAATATCCAAGAATTTGAGTGATGGGAGATTTATGGTCATTGGGATTGGGCCGGATATGTCGTTGTTGCTCAAATCAAGAAATTCAAGATTGGGCAATTGGAAGAGTGAGTTTGGGATAGAGCCTTTGAGGAAATTGGTGGAGAAATTAAGGGTTTTGAGCTGATGTAAATCACCCAAAGAATCAGATATTCCGCCCGTTAGTCTCTGCCCTGGAAGATCCAAGTGGACAATCCGACCCGAATCGCACGTGATTCCTACCCAGTTACAGCAGTTGAGGGAAGAGGAATTGGTGGAATTGAATACCCACCCATTGATTCCTGATTCCAACCCAATCAAGAAACTTTCAAGGGCTTTGAGATCGTTTGAATTGCATGTTAGGTTTTGGGAATTTGAGACCTGAGATTGGAAGGAGAATCCGAGAAAAAGGAAGAGAACCCATAACTCCAAAACACCCATTTCAGCAGAACAACATGCCCGAGAGAGAGAGAGAGAGAGAGAGAGAGAGAGAGAGAGAGAGAGAGAGAGAGAGAGAGAGAGAGAGAGACGGGGGTTGGAAAAGTGAGGTTTCCGGCAAAACCCTTTTACCCTTTTGGTATTTGATGAATTAGGATCTGGGTTTTAAACCATTTTTGGGTAAGAGAATCACTGCACAGACGAGGAAGATTGATATATAACACGAGAAACTGATTGCTTGTGAGAAACCAGAAAAATATGAGATGAGATCGGGTTTGTTGAAAGCAGAAAGTAAATGAAGCAAAGATGAGAGAATCGGAAGGTAAAGGAAAAGACAGACCTGAGAGAGAGAGAGAGAGAGAGAGTGTGTGTTTTGACTCCAAAAAGTGAGTTTTGTTGGTCCAAATGAGATTGCTTCTTTTTCTTGTCTTCCAGTTGTTGCCCTCTAGAGAGAGAGAGAGAGAGAGAGAGAGAGAAGTAGGCCGTTGGGGGATGAAATATTTATGTGAAGTTGTGAACGCTCGCCCTCTCTCCTTGTCTACCGGTTGAGGGATAGTGGAAGGGAATAACAGGTCACTGGGCGGGAGACCTAAGTCACATAATTATGTGCATGTAATGAAGGTTACGAGTGCGAATTATTTAAATATTTTAAACTATACTAAAATATGGATGTCTATGGCGGGAGTGAAAGTCAATCACTAAGAACGGCGGTTCAAGTGAATGCATTGACATTTTTACCAATTTCAATGTCAATTATTGTATTTTAGTTGTTACTTACCATTAGATATATATATCCTAATTTGACATGTGAACAAATGTCAAATCTCTTCTTTGTTAGGAGTATTTTTCGCTAAAAAACTGAACAAAATAAACCATGAAACAAGATTAAAGATAAATTATACTTCAAGTAAAAAAAAAAAGTTGGCATATTGGTTGAGATGAATATTTATAGAGAATAAAATTCTACAACATGTAACTTTGCTACATACGACCTTTCAAATAATTTGACATTTTTAAATTCAAAGGTAAGATTGAAAATGTGACCAAGCAAAGAGATAGAGAGAGATGGGCAATCGGGACTGACTCAAGATTTTAAGCATGGGACAAAAGAGGAGAGAGAAAGTCAAAGGTTGGGTGGCGACAACCTACTCTCTTTTCCTCCTCCTACTTCTAGATTTCTAGTATAGTCCTACAGCTACTAACTACTGTAGCAACCCCAACAGCTTTGCTATAGGTACATTGTAGCTATTTTAGACATTGAAGTCCCAAAAAATCAAGTGCAACAGCTTAGCTAAATAACTGTTCACTAGGAAAAAATGTACTGTACTTTGCCAAAGATAGCCAAGAACTATTCCCTAGTTTAGATTTGTTTATTAATCCCTCTGTCCCAATTTGTTTGCTCACAACGAAACTACGTGCAATTTTCAAACTAAAAATTAATGTATTTATCAAAATAATTTTTGAATTTTTTTTGTACCGTATTAAAGTTTTCAATGAGATCTATCAAACAAAATCCACATTGATTAGAAAATTGTTTTTGCAAGTATATTATTTTTTAGTTTGAAAATTGCACATAGTTTCGTAGTGAGCAAACAAATTGGGACAGAGGGAGTATTTTTTATTCCTCTCTCTTCTCTCTCTCTCACCACTCACCAGGAGTCTAGTACATAAAATAGTATAATATTTTAGTATATTTAAAATGAATAGAGAGGATTATGGAGAAGATTGTTGGAGTATTGAAAGAATATGAGTAGGTAAAAAAAATACGCACTATTCACCAGTGTTTTTTGCTTGCTTTTTGCCTATTCTGCTGGGTTGCTCTTACAAGTACACTCTCGGCCGCCTCTCATATAAACATGGTGGTGCCTAAAGTTGACTTCCCCTTTTGGGTTACCAAATGCCAATTTTTTCCCCCAATAACCAAAGGCCAACTCTTCTTTTATACTTTAATTTTGAGGATAATATTTGTTTTTTATTCCTTTGGATGGTAACAAAAGTAAAATAATTTCTACGACAAACAATAGGAGAAAAATACAAAATGAAACAAATGTGACAAATGATTATTTGTTGAGCAAGTGCCATAAAAGGTACTCCCTCCGTCCCAAATTGCTGATCATTCTTTCCATTTTGGGATGTCCCAAAATAATTGTCTCATTTCTAAAAACATCCATCAAAACAGGGTCACTTTTCAATTTTACCCTTAAAAAGTACTTTTTTCATTTCAATTGGCTAGTTCATTATCTTTTATTCTATAACGGTTATTATGATTTTGAAAACTTTGTATAATAAAATTAATTGACATCTATCAAATAAGATACATATTGCATATGTTTTGAATTTCATATAAAAAAATTAGTCCCATAAAATTGGTCACAGTTATATTGACTGGATATAGGGGCAAAACAGAAAATATAATACAAAGTTTTCACACCCCTTAAAAACTCACTTCTCCAAAAGGGACAAGCAAATTGGGACGTATGGAGTTTTATCTTAGTTAAAAAAGCTTGGGTGATTTTGTTTAAAATATATATGAATCGTGTTAAATGTTTTTAACAAGTTCTCTAATGTTACTCATTATCAAAATGTTAATACTCCCTCCGTCCCAATTTGTTTGTCAATTATTCCATTTTCTATTACACCTCAAATTACTTATATCTTTCAATCTATAATGTTGTAGACACCCCAATTTTGATGACTTGTGCATCCCCGATGATGAAAAAGAAAGCGAAATATACTTTGGAACGATCCCTCGGGTCAAAGGAATCAAAACCATACCCACTTGAACCGTACGGCCCAGTAATCCTAAACCATACGGCCCAAAAATCCACCTCCACCGTGCGGCATGTCTTATTGCATCATACAGTGCATATACCTGTGTCGTACGGCACCATTGTCCCATCCTGCGAATCCCGGCTCTGTTTCTGCAACTCGAATCTGGGTTTCCTAACACGGCATACCCTACCCATAGCATGACTTCTCGACATGGGCATCTCGGCTAACTTGTGTGGCCATCCAATCTTCGCGCCTATAAAAGCCGAGCTCGGTGAATGATTTGGAGCAGGAGACAAACCAATTCCCAGCCAAAGCTACGCTATGTTACCTCTTTGTTGCTCTGTCAAAAACTAGCCAGAACTTCGCTTCATAATCTATAACCACCATTTCCAGTCTCCAAACCGATCAAATCCGAAAGAATTCGATTCCAACCGGATAAACCCAGAGGTATAAAATTCGTGTTCAAATGGAGTATTTGCTCTTTGAGGGGTTTCCCATTGAATCTAAGGAGAACTCCATAGTTCTTCCTTGGATTCAAAAGGAGTATTTCAATAAAATTCAAGTCTCTCGGATGGATATTACGTGATATTAGCCATTATCACGGAACGCCATCCTCGTGTGGAGGTATATTTCTTCACTAAAATCTTTTTCAAAAGTCTTCCAAAAGCATCAAAAGTCTTGTTTTTCACAATAGAAACAAAACAAACAAAAATTGTTTTCGTTCTGCCAAAACCCAATTTTTCAAAAATTTTGTGCTTTCAGTGGCACCGCGCAGCGTCCAAACATACACCACGTGGCATCTATTCCTATGTCGTACGGCGTCAGTGGTGAAATTCGATTTTCCTACTCTGTTTTCTGAAACTATGCTCTGTTTTCGTTAAACTTACAAGTTTTTTATTACAGTTCCCCCCTTTTATTTCTTATTATTGCAATCATGTCCCCTCATGTTATTTATTATTTTAACCAAGTATTTATTTGTGCTTTAAATGTTAAAATGTTTTGTTGCATTATTTGTTTATTCAATATGTCATTTTATTGCATTGCTTGACTTGTCACTGTTATTTATTTCTTTAGAATAATTATTTACTGTTTATGTGAATAAAGTTTTCAATAAAATCTTTTCAGAACAATTCCACAAATATTTAGTAGAGACCGGAAAATTCCGGGCACGTGGGGTGCATTTTTCAAACAAAACATTCCGCGCGGGTAACCTGACTCCCGAACCCAAATCTCTATTTTTCGCAGACCAAACCCTTTTTCTGCGGCAAAAGAGTCATTATTTTTCTAAACGGTTTATCGGGGTACCTAACATTTCCCAAAAATTAAACCTCGGGCAGGTACTCTAAATTTTCTCTCTCCCTAAGTTCGCCTCCTTTTCAAAACAAAAGTGCGTAGGCGCACCGTCCACAAATATTTTTCACGATTTCAAAAACTTTGTATAATAGAATTAATCGTGAACTATCAAACAAGATCCATATTGCATAAATTTGAAGATCAATATTAAAAGATACAAGTGATCGAAAACTGACACGATTATCAAAAATTGACAAACAAAATTGGACTGAGGGAGTACAATTTTTAATGTTCAAAGATTTCGTGATCTTCTAGCAATCAACTTAAACTTGTGACACCCCGAATTTCGAAAGCATTATTTAAATAAATTAATAAAAGATATAAAAAAAAAAGAATTTCATTGATAAAGCAGCGGAAATAACATAATTGTCTTAGTTCGATTACAAATGAACAAAGTACTTTTGTTAGGAAATTAGATTACATGTTCCACACAAAAATAAGGAGATTTTAGGGTTCTAAAGATTTACGTTGAGATCTTGATCCCAGTTTTCCTCTTGCACCTTGCGAATTCCTCTGTTCCATAGTAGGGATCTTCTTTCGCACCTATAATGCCTGGCGTGATGTGTCATGGCCAATAATAGCACCATGAGCGAATAATTACTCAATAGCTAACTCTTAATATAAGTTCTCAACCTAGAGAACAACCTCCCAAGTAACCACCAAGACTATGGCCATTCGTGATTCAACTCCCTCCTTGTTTGCCCTGACTGGGAGCCTCGATGAAAGGCCTAAATTATCTACCAATAATTTCGCTTTATGGTGGGGCATTAATTTTTCACATGTTCGGTGTGATATTCATTGCGGGGTAATCTCTAGAGGTTTCATATTCAATTCTCACAAGGACACAAAAGCCACATGCACAAGCACAAAATGCATCAGCAATTATGCATAATCAAGAAATTCGGTACGAAAGTCTGTGGACACCCGTCGGGTGGCCGCCCACGCGATGGCGTTTCAATTTTTTATTTTGAAAATGATTTTGGAGTCGCCACCCGGGTTTAAGGATCGACCCCGAGAAACCAAAAGATTGACTCGTTATGCCCAATGGTTTTGAAAAAATGGTTTCACCGATCGTGCAAAAAACCTTTTATTTCCGGGCTCGGGGGTTTGGTTACGAAAGGGGAAGGGTTTTAATGCACCCCCCTCGCCCGGTCTGTGAACCGGTCTTTACTAAACAATTTGTGGGATATGGAAAATGTTTAGAATTTTGATTTTGATCACATAAACAGGATGAGAGCACATATGCAAAATAAAGCATAAGACAAGAAAAGCTAAGATGCTC
>JAXBDA010002707.1:0-40173 GCA_036023075.1 Gaultheria prostrata | reverse complement strand
GACAAGTTCAAGTGGTATCATGGTAATGTATTATTGTTCATTTGGTAAAAAAAAACAACATAATGTAATGCACACGTAATCTTACGAGGTTTTTTTGCATGATTTTTTTATCAAAGTTTGACGCGTGCCTCAGCCTCTAGTACAAAAGAAAAGAGTAAAAAAACTGTCATTATAAAATGGGGACTATTATGATTTACCAAGTTCCCGTTTCTCGTGCAGAGCTGACGATCTGTGTTGCAGGGTGCGAAAAGTGTGAAAGAGGTTTCGCCGGCAACAGAGAGAGTCGAGGAGGCTTCGACAACGGCAATGGATCGAGAAAGATGATGGTGATGAGATTTGAGGATGGGGGCGTCGTAGAGAGAGAGAGAGTGTTGAGGTCCCGGATAGTTAGGTGCATTAGCTGCCGCTCCTCTGAATTTATGAAGGCTCCGAATGCCAACAGAATTATGAGATTTACTCTCCTACTCCCACTAATTCACTCCTGAAAGAGCGTTCGATTCATTTGGTGAGCGTTGAAAAAAAAAAGCTTGAGAACTTGGGTGAAAATTAACCGGCGAATCAAACGGGGGAGATTGAAGGAGTAAATGTCGCAGAGAGAGATGGGTCACAGAGGAGAAAATTTTCAGTGCTGAGCGGACATCATCCTACGTGGTGTCCAAGCGCATATCACAGCCATTTAAAATTATTTAGGACAGTCCAGATTTTAGAAAGAGGAGAGAGAGTAAAAGAAATCTAGGCCATCCAAAAGTGAAAGAAATCTTGGCCGTCCAACACTTTTGTACAATCAAATTGCGCGCTCGGCACCACGTGGCATACCCGCTCGGCACTGCAAAAAATTTAGTCAATGACAGAGAAGTTGTCGCGCAACAGATGAGAGGGGAAGGAGTGATGGGTAGTAATTTTCTCGAATTTTGAATTTGGCTTACTTTTCTTTTTTTGGGATTTAGTGGTGGGGTCCACCCATTCTACATGGCAAGCCACATAACGAGTGTGATTGGGATGTGTTCCGTTGTATGTGCATGTAAACTTATATCGATCCGCCAATGTGGATCAAGTAGACGGACTTGACTCTTTCAAATTCTACCCACACTCCCCTCAAACTCTCTCACTCATTCCTTGTATTCCGGCTGAATTTTTCTATGGTAAATGTAGATCATCGCATATAAATATTTGGTAAACCTAAACTTTATAACGAAATCAAACAAATTTCATTTAGCAAAATGTCTCTAAAAATTTGTTTAACAAATAAGAGATTCATCATAGAATCACACAATTCGACTATCTTCTACAATATTAATATACTCCCTCCATCCTCATATAAAAGTCAAGTATTTCATTGGATTGTCCCTTAATAAATGTTTTGAAAAGTTGATGGGTGAAAATTTTGCAATTATTATTTTGACTTTTTGAATTAACGGGTAAAGTGGAGGATAATTTTGAAAAATGGAAGTAAGATTTGATGTGAGAGATGTTGAGTGGAGGTAAAAGTTGACGTGAGAGATGTATAATAATGATGTTTATTTAATAAATTGTGTTTAACGAAGCAACACATTTAAAAAGAGATGGAGGGTGTAGTAGTTTAGAGTCTTAAGGCTATCACAAAAGTATACAATTAGGCTATTTACGAGTCTGATTTTGTTCACCCACAAAAAACTGGATGGACACTACCCACCTTTTTACTAGTTATTACTCACAAACTGCTAATCGTGGTTAGCTGTTAAGTAAACATAAAATAAGTGAAATTAGACGTTTCATTTTGAGGAGAGAGACCGTTATTATGTTTGTTTGTTGGCCCTATTCTATGGGAAAGAATTTTTCTGCAGGAATTGGTTGTCATCTATATCCGAAAAATTATGGAGCAGATCACCTCTAAACCCTATATTTGTATGGAGACCGTTACGAACTCAATTTTGTAAATCACAATGGATGTCAAAACATTGAAAAAAATTGTTCATTTCTGAAATTTTAAAATTATATTGATAAAAAATAATTTTAAAAAATATATTTTGGGCCTTTGATACACGTAAAAACAAATTAAAATAGCAGGTAGTTTAAGTTTATGATCATATTTACCGTTGTGGGCACCCGTGACCTCCGCGAGGAACTTTGAAATTATTAGAACATGCATTCGTGATGAACCAATTGATTAAGATCCTATTTACCATTGTGGGCCCCCGTGACCTCCGCAAGGAACTTTGAACTTATGAGAACAGCTAGGCGTTCGTCGTCAATTGATTGATAGAGACCTCCGCAGATATCTTTGATTTGATTCTACCCATTTCTGTTTGGTTGAAACCCTAGCATAAATCTTGAGGTTTTGTCTTTGGATTTTTGAAATTTATGATGCCCATTGAAATTCCATTTTATCCCATGTATATCTTGTCCCTATGTTGATGTTGTACGTTGGATGCTTGGTTTATAAGTACATCCTTGACATGTGGTGACAATTCTACGTTGGACACGTTTTGATGAAATGGAACACAAGTGGAATGAGACGAATGACTGTTTGAAGACACTAATACTCAGATGGGAAATATACGGGGTCCCAAAAATGCCCGGAATGACACTAGGTGCATCCCTTGGATGTGTCGTTAGGAAATTTCCTTAGCCAAGGGGAAACATATACGGGGTCCCGAATGCCAGGAATGATACTAGGTCCACCTTTAGGTGAGTCTCTAGAAATTTCTCAAAGTACCATGACGGTGAAATGAATGCTGAGACATGTTGGAAACATTTTGAATACAAAAGGGAAGGGGGTACGTGTTGGACATACCGAACTCGATGCTAGAGATTTTATAAACAAAAAGGGGATTTTGGTGAGTTGAAGGCGTTATCGACCATGTTTTAAGTGATATAGGTATACTTGTAAACTCTCAGTTGTTATCCATTCTTGCTTAATTTCCATCATGCTCATTCATCTCATTGACATTTAGCAATTGCAGAAGTTTTCTTACTGGGCTAGTGTAGCTTAATCCTTCATTTTTCAAGTGCGAATTAATGGACATGATGTGGAGTGCTTGGAATGCATATCCAACCTTTTGAAAGCTTGTACTGGGAATTACTTATTCGTCTTTGTAAAACTTCTTTGGTAAGATGAAAATGTGACTTATCTCATTGATCTTTAGTCATGGAAAAATGTAATACCTTAACACCTTTTATCATATTTTCTCATAGGATGGGGATACGTAGGTACCGGACTTGTAATATCAGGTACTCTCTCCATCCCTTTTATAGTGTAGAGTTTTTTCATTTTGGGTTGTCCCTTAATAAGTGTGTGATTTAAAAAGTTAATGGGTAAAAGTTTATACAATTATCATTTTGGCGTTTTGAAAAGTTAGTGGGTAAATAATTAATGGGTAAAAGTGGAAGATTATTTTGGCAAGTGGAGGTAAAAGTTGATGTAGAGTGGAGATAAAGTTGATGTGAAAGGTGTAATGATGATGTTTCTTTAATAAGTTGGATTTACGAAGCCACACTTAAAAATGGACGGAGGGAGTACTATTGTGAGACTTGCGTGAAACATTTGGAGGTTTCTTTTTTTTTTTTTTTTTGCCATTCAATATAGATCACTAGGGAGTTAGCGTGGAAATTAGTGAGTTAGTCCAAAGAGGGTCTAGAAGCTATCCATAGCCCTAAATCTCAAACGCCTCTGCTGAGGCTCGAACCCTCTGGTCTCTCTTGTAGGAGAACCAAGAGATACACGCTAGGCTACAAGCCCTTGGTTGAAACATTTGGAGGCACCAAAGCAATTAGAAACCGATAAAATGAACGAAAATTTTAGGACTTCAAAATGGAATTTATGGTATTATCTTATTTAGAAAGTCTTCAAGTATTATGTTGAAAAATCGAGGGCGTGACAGATACTCCAAGTTAACACTAGTCTAATGAGGCACCAAAGCAACTAGAAACCGATAAAATGAATGAAAATTTTAGGATAGCTTCTGAAGCCATCAGTGAAGAAAGTTGCCATCCACTACATCCACACCTAGTTGTTAAAAACTAATGATACAGGATATGTACCCTACAATTCGTATCGTCTCCTTTTGAAAAACCAATACGTATCCCATCAGGTGTCTTTTTGTGTAGAAATCCTACAATGCGATCACGTGTCCTTCTAAAGGCGTTTTCACATTTATGCTCGTCCTCCCGCCCATACACCCGCAACCGAATAATGAGACTTAGGTACCAACATGAGCTACGTGCTCTTATTTTACCTGGTGCATTGTGTGTGTTCGAGTCTTATTGTTGTGAATTGCAACTCCTCTTGCTGTATCCCTCCAATCGATCGGTTAAAAGAAAAAAAAAACTGCGTGTTACATCCTCTTTCTAGAGGTCTCCAAACATGTTTCACATCCACCATCAATCTTCCTGATCAGGCTTCTTGCAAATGTCTCCAATTTTGCTCTGATCCTTGCAACTAGGGATGAACTGAGGGAATAGCGGGGCAACTATCTCCTCATGACTTCTCAAAACCGTATCATTACAACAGAAGTGAATATTGTTTCAAGTTATATCAGTTCACCATCCCAAACTTTTTACGAACATACACTACCCCAAATAAATCATACGATTATAATCTGTCATTCATATATCTTTGCCTGCCTCCCTGAGGAAACGCTGGATCCATTCAAGCTTGCAACACCCAAAACACAATTGAAATCATAATTTCCTGCAACTGAGGAGAACTTATTCCCCTTCAATAATTACTGGAAAAATCATCTATTTGGTGCCAGGCCAAATAAAATTTGTGGTAACAGAACACATTCGTACGATGGGGAAAACAATCATCTTCTTGAAGAATCATTTTCCCCAACAATATCCATAACATTCAAGCTTTCTGCAACGAGAATGAACACATTCTGGCTACCTTCGGCCAAACCACACTTGGAAAGGACGTATAATTAATGAGACAACGGAACGACTGTTTATATTAACAGAGTAACTGAAAAACATGTGCTGCTCGGATATACACATCACTGCTCAGATCTCCTCCTGGCTCCATTCATACTAAAACAGAGAGAGTGAAAAACTGTGCAAAATGGTTGAACAGTGATGTGTAGCCAAGAGGAGAAACACCCAGTCTCAATACAATACTGTATCGATACATAGAACTCAATTATGTAAGAAAGAGTACCGATAGCAGCAACATCAACTACAAACGGAGACAAGTAAATTGTGTATCAATGTATCAGATCCACAACCTCAGGCTGATTTGTCCTTATAGTGGAATCTCCTCAAACATTCCAGGGCAGTTTTCTCAGTAGTTATGGAAAATGCAGCCATGAACGCTGTTAATCACCAAACAGATATAGTTGTCAAATTTCCGAAACAAAATTTATGAGTGAGCATTTGGAACAATGAACACAGTACAATTCCTCTTTTTTCATTAGCGGTAGTTTAGAATAAGGAACTCCACATGGCACAAAAGAAATTATTGGTCCATGGTAGTTTTGAAACCTCTTTGGGTTCCTTTATGATGATGAGCTCATGATATAGCAATAGAACAAAAAGACTCATCAATCAATGCTTTGACTTCATAAGGTCAACAGAGATCGATTATGTGGGCATGGCTAGTGACAACAAGGGCAAAAGATAAACCGATGAATCTGTAAGTTCCTCAATTCCCATATTTGATACTCTAAAATCCCCGTCAGAATGACCAAACAAAGTTATAGATCCATTTGCATCGCTCGTCTATACAAGTGATCGAACCACTGAACTGGGTTAGAAATATCGAGGCTATTGGACCCAATATTTGGTATGTACATGCGCTTGAAATCCTTCCTCCACTGTGACAGAATATACCGAACTGGAATTTCCTCCTCAACATTATAGTTAAGAACACATAATGCATGTCGACACAGGTAACCTTTGAAGTTGAAACAACTGCAAATGCAGCTAACTTCCATTCCTGCTTTATTGTACATTACTTCGCGCTCTGTTCTCTAGCAATTTGTGAGTTAACCTCGCTTTTAGGACAAATGCGTCAAACTGCGAGTTGAGTGCAGGAGCGGTAGTGGTGGGCGAGATTTACTTCTCCCATTTGTCAAAAGTGTTATGTAAAAACTAAAAGAACCAAAGTTTTGACTTTTGATTACCATCGTCCCTCCATTTCCTATTGTTGCTCCCTTTGTGGAAAGCATGCATTTTTTCGAAACTGAAGTATATTTCTATGGTTAATTTCAAATTTTCTTGCACAAATGAGAAAAGCACAATCAAATTGTATATTGGTGCAGAAAATTTGAAAAAACATTAAAACAAGTGCATTTTTTCTGATAAAATACATTTTTCAAAAGAGACTGAGGGAACAAGGAAGTAACTTCTACTTCCAAATTTGGCCTCCCAACTTTAAATTCTGGCTCCACCCCTACGTCAAAGGAAAAGGAAAAAAACAAAGGCACTACGTAATCTCTCTCTCTCTCTCTCTCTGTGTGTGTGTGTGTGTGTGTGTGTGTGTGTGTGTGTGTGTGTGTGTGTATGTTTGTGTGTGTGTGTGTGTGCCCCCACACGTGTTCTCCTAAGCAAGATTGGGAATCTAAAGTTTAAAATCCCAAACAAGATCAAATCTCCTAGCTTTTAAAAAAACCATATCACTGCTAAACTCTACCAACAAAGGAACAAGGTTCATTTCCCTACTCTTCAACACTCTCAATCACATGACATGACGAGAGGGAAATCAAAAATTGTACATTCAACAGTAGCAAAACAGTGTTTGCACAAAAACAAGAAAGTCACTGATCAATGATCATACCAGCGGATATGATGAGAGCCTGAGCAGTAGACTTGAGGTTTGCCTTTCCCCAAGGAACTACACGTCTGCAACCAGCTGCCCATATATAAGTCAGACATAGATGATAGAACATTAGATTTAGAGCTGATATAATCAGTTGACACTCCTTGTACCAAGAAGTAGAAAGTAAATTACGCCCAGAGCAGCCAAAAAAACATACACAAAGGCTATAGTAATCAGTTCTGGGCACTTTTCAACTCTCAACAAGAATTCAAAATTTATTGACTGCGATGACACAGGAAAGAATCAAAATAAAAAGCTATTGTGTAGCGACCAGGTCCACAAGGGTCCATTGGGCTCAGCCCTGGCCCTTGGACATGTGAAGGGCCATTGATGGATTACCTTCCAAAAACAACATAAGTGAATCAGGATCCAACCAGTTCACCCGCACCGAGCGAGATATGCCATTGGCATGGGACGACTCGGCGCCAATCTCGACGAATATCGAAATAAAGATCTATCTTATCGCCAGACAAAGTGTACGGGTTCCCTTCGGATGGTTCCTCTCGGTGGGCTTACCAGGGATGCACCACCTGGATCGGTGGATCCCGGGGAATGTTACGCTCGGCATTCGCCGAGTGCCTCTTGGCGAGCCCGGACCTTACTGAATCAATAGATGTCGGATGGTCCGATTTCGTGCTCTTGAGTCTTGACTGACCATCAGGGGCTCGACGGAACCTGACAGATCATTAATGATGCCAATCAACGAGCCAACATGCTTTACCTGTAGGACCACGTGATTGACCGGGGAGTCCTCCCAAACCAGTTGACCTACCAAGTGTACTAGGCATGACGTCAGCCGAAGCTTTGCATCTGCCCAATATATTCTAACCCGATCGCATGGAGTGTCAAGTACGGACAGCGCGCGTGAGACGAACGAGGGGCATGGTAGGCACGCCATCCCTCGACTATAAAAGAAGCACTCACCTACCACATTGAGGATCTCTCTCCGAGCATTCAATACCCTCATAACTCTCTCTTTCTCTCTAGCTTTCCAATTCACTTGATCTTCTCCGGTCACTTACTTGACCGTGGGAGTGCCTTCCCAGACCACCACCGTCCGGGCTTGGCACTAACGCGGGTGTTTACGTATGCAGGTCACCTTCTCAGGCCAGCACTTAGGGTTCCAACGAGGTTCAGACAACCTACCACCTCTCCGTACCAAACCAAAAGGATCAAAGGTAACTCAGGTGAAGCGCCTCCCACATATTGTTATGAATTATATTTATCCAATACTCCACAATCAAATAGCCAGAAGTATATGCTTTTGTAAGAGCTGCTAATTGCCACATGTATACCTGCCAAATTTGTGAAACTACGATTCTTATGATTTACATCCAGCAGCATATATCCAATATCTCACAAGTCAAATAGCTAGGGGTCCAAGCTGGCGGAGGTACTCCTAATATCCAAATATATGCACCACAACTTGATAGACAAAATTACGAATCCAAAGTCATTAATAGCATAGACATATTAAACCAGTTTTGTGGGCCAACATAGACATATTAAGAGGTTGAGAAAACACATGACTTTGATGACAGTGCACAAGCCAACACTACTCGAAACCCCCATGGATGTTTGCACCTGGTTAATATCATTCAAGATAACTCCAATTGACATGAGGTGAAAGAAACATCTTAGACCATCTCCTCACCCCACCTTCATCAATGGAGAGGCAAAGTTTTCATTATATCCAGCCGCACTCAACTCTTTCAACGAAGTTTGCAGATATTAAAAACCCAAGTTAATGTGTAATCATCTTTAAGCCCAACTCCTTCAACCACAAAAATGGAAAACTCCTTCAACCACCACGGATACCCTTTATGAAGGAGGTCTAAAGGATGGTAGATTTTTCTGGAGAGTTGATTAGGATGTTAGATTCGGATTGACTTGCAGATTGGTTAATTGGGATTTTAGGTTGAATTCTTTGAAGACTTGTAGAAAAAGACACGCTGGCTTTGCATTTCTTTGAGGAGATGGAGGCCTCCAGAGGAAATAGGTAGGAATAAAAGTTATAAATGTTTCGGGATAAGGTTGGAACTTCATACATGATTTCTTGAAGGAAATTTTCAAAATGCCCCCCAAACTTTGACATCAATATGAAAAATACTCCCAAACTTACAATTTTCTCAAACGTACTCCCAACTTCACTTCCGTTCTCCCACTGTCTGGATCTATTACCTCACTAACAGGAAATGTTGAGTTGGAATTTAACGGACCCCAAAAACTGTTAAGTGGCTCAAAACGATGTCATTTTGGGCTCTCTCCTTCCTCCCCCAATTCACAGGGAAAACAGAGAGAGAGGTGTTACCGGCAAAATTCTAATGTGAGTCATAGTCTCCATCCTCATTTGCTCAATAATCTTCCCTCTTTTCCCCAACAAACTCCCCACATGCATCCTTCACAAACTCTCCACCCGCATCACTCTCAAGTATCCTCTCATGAATCGAAAATAACACCTCCTAGGCCGTGAGAACAACGGCATTCTCTCCTCGGGGTCCCACCGCCTCATGTCCGATATCTTAATGATTCTCTCCTCATCCCCAGGTATCAACTCAGGAACATTGATCCAAGGCCTTAATTATGCTCCCCGATTTTCCTATCACGCCTCCAGCCTTCATATCGTGGCAGAGGATACGGTAACTGGTCGTGACCATGAGAGAAGGATCCTGTACTTTAGACCGCCACCGTGTGGGGCGGCGGTGGTGGTTACTGTGAGTGCTTCTGTCGTAGAGTCGTTTGGTACTACGGGGTAGGGTTTCGGAATCGTACTCTTGATCGTAGAAGTACCTCTTGGATCTTGATTGGTCCATAAATGTGAGTAGTAGTATCTACCAAATGTGCTTCAAAATCTTGGAAATCCAAAATTTGGTTTTTTTCTTGGGAGAGGTATTCTGTAATGTCCTTTAGAGGGTTTCTGTTTTCTTATTCAAATCCAAAATCCTAAAGAAATCTAGAAGAATCAACACAATCCAAAGTCAAAGCTTCAAAGAGAAAGAGGGAGAGAGCACCGTTTGGACCGTCATTAAAATAAGCGCTCTGTGTGTGTGTGTGTGTGTGTGTTTTCCTTGTGAATTGGGGAGGAAGGAGAGAGCTATTTTTTTTATAAAAAAAGACTCAAAATGACATTGTTTTGGACCACTTAACAGTTTTGGGGGTCCGTTAAGCTCTAACTCAGCATTTCCCGTTAGTGAGGTAACAAATCCAAACGGTGGGAGTATGTTTGAATAACGGAAGTGAAGTTTGGGAGTACGTTTGAGAAAATTGTAAGTTTAGGAGTATTTTTTATATTGAGATCAAAGTTTGGGGGAATTTCGAAATTTTCCCTTTCCTGAAACATCCTTTGGGCTTTGGATTGCGTAGTATCACATACTATATCTTTTACCCAAATGCAACACTAGTCTAGATCCCTTTCCTCTACACTGCTAGTTCCTCTCCAATACCTCTCATTAGTAATGAGTCTAATGACCGTAACCTACTGGTTCTTTCTAACCCAATGCACCCACCCTTTTGCGTTTAATGAAGCAATCTTGGCGTGGAGCGGCTATATTTCAAACACCAAATACCAGCAGTGACCTTAAAAAAGAAAAAAGAAATGACTAATGAGGATCACATACAGTTGGCACAGCAGTAGCAACGCATGTAATGGAAGCTGCTTTCACTCCTGCACGAACTCCCTCTGCAAATTACAGAAACACCATCCAATCTCAAACCATGATCTGAATGAAGGTCATCTCTGCAAATTACAGAGTACAAATAGGGAAATGATAATCGCACTCAAAAAATTGGAGGGGCTCCAAGCTACAGTGGTTTTCCAAAACTACCCTTTTGCATGTTCCATAATTTACTTCAGACACTCCCAAAAAAAATATTTTACTCTTCTCCTTTGCCTCCTCTGTTAACGGAAGAACCCACCCAAACCTTGGCATTCTGTAGCTGCTCTGATCATCGTCGGTAGCTTGCATTCTGTTCAATCAGGTAAAACCTTAAATCTCTCTTTGTTGTTGTATATTCATGAAAAGTGGGTTTCTTTACAATCATCATATTCTTGCTAAAGAGGAGATGAGATGATTTACAATCTCGAAGACCCATCATCACCTTTGATAAAAAGTAGGTTTCGTCTCTTTACAATTTAGAACAAATGAGTCAAATTGATGCAGATGAGATGATTTTTCTACCCTTGCTCTACTACCTCTAGTTGCTGCCTCTAGTTGACGAGAAATCTCTATGCTGGTAGATGGAGTTGGATATAAACCTTTGTATGAGTTGTCCTTGATGAGGTTGGAATATGGAGGTTGCTACTCTGCTGTTGGTTGAAATTTTTCAGGATGTTCACGTGGAAAATCTGAGATGGAATAGATGATGCTGCCTCTAGTTAACGAAGAGAGGTTTTGGTTTATTTTTCCGTTAGGAGTGCCTCAAGTAAATGAGGAGATAATTTTGGGGTGGAGTGCCTCCAGTAACTTTTAGATTTTGAAAAGGGTAGTTTTGTAACTTCATTAAATTTTGGAGTGCTTGCATCAAAAAAGGGAGCCCCAAAATCAGCTCCCTACAAATATCATCCCACTTTATACGTGTGAATCCGAATGAAGAACATAAAGTAAGCAAGGATCCCTGATTGAATATACCATCGCAATAAGGTCATCTCTAATCCTACTCTCTTTTTCCATAATATTGGAGTTAAAATTTGGTTAGAAGCATGATCTGATAAGGTCAAAACTTAAAAGTATGCTAACTGCCAACTTATCCCTTAGACCTCTTTTAACAATTTTTCAGGAGAGACAATTTACACTAATTCTTACAACATCTAGACCATTGAGAATTTGATGAAAATTTGGTTAATGCTTAGGTTGATGAAGGAGTTGGTTCTCTAATAAAAGCCTCAAAATGCATTTTTACGTTTATATTCTAAATGAGGATTTTTTAAACAACTGAAATAATTTTGAAAAGTTGAATCAAATTTACATACATCTAGATGTATGAAAGTGAGGCCACATAAAATTGAAGGCCTTATGCACTGTTGCCTAGTGCTTGGTCCGCCCCTCCCCTAGGTTCATGGATAGTACATTATGTTACTCTTAGTGCCATTCAAAACCATTTTCAAAAACCAAACCAAACATTATAACAAAATATATCTCAAAATTAAATTATTTTTCAAAACAGCCAACCGAACACAGTGGGTGTATTGTTCCAAAGCAACCCGAACTCCACTACATCTTCTTCCAGTGCTACTTCACTTTCATTTACCTCTAACTTAAGTGAACTCAGACCGGACAGTAGCCATGGCAGAGCAAAAAACTTGAGGCTCTTATCAGCATAAACCTCTTTAAATATGCACATTATTATTAATCGTGATAATATGTACAACGAAGTGTTTTCATCGAAACTCAAATAAGTTGCATAAATCTGCACAACAATAATTCTTTCATTTGTTAAATGGGCACCAATCTTTAGTTAAACAACCATTAAATGCCCTTTTTGTCATCTTTCGGGTGTAAGACATTACAATTTCATTACTGCTAAAGAGGAATTTAAGGATTGGGAGGTCTATTTACTTTCTCTCGTGGGTGCGGTTTGTGTCATTGGTTATATTTTGTTGCAATATACCGCAATCCTGAACCGGCACCACAAGAGGCAGTGATGCCAATAGCAACAACTAAGGAGGTGCTGGAGAAACCCAAAGCAACCGCTAAGCAGATGCCAGAGGACGATCGACCGATTGCGCCAATGATGGATCAAGAATAAAGCATGCTTTTCTTTGTATCGGTTCTTTCGGTTCTTTAGTTTACTTTTATTCCTACACATGCTTTATTATTGATCCACAACAGTTGCAATCGGACGATCGGCCTCTGCAACCTTCTTAGCGGTTGCTTTGGGTTTCTCCAGCATTTCCCTAGCTTTTGTCATTGGTATCACTGCCTTTTGTGGTGCTAGTTTAGGGTTGCGGTACAGTACAACATAAAAAAACTATTTCACTCGTGACAAACCGCACCCATGAGAGAAAGTAAATAGACCTCCCAATCCTTAAATTTCCTACTCTTTAGCAATAACAAAATTGTGATGTTCACACCCGCTAGATGACAGAAAAGGGCATTTGATGGTTGTTTAACTAGAGATTGGTGCCCATTTAATAAATGAAAAGTTTATTATCCGTATGCAGATTTATGCAACTTATCTAAGTTTAGAAGAAAACAATTCGATGGATATATTATCACGATTAATAATAATGTACATATTTAAAGAGGTTTATGCTAATAAAAGCCTCAAGTTTTTTGCTCAGTCGTGGCTACTGTCCGGTCTGAGTTCACTTGTTAAGTTAGAGGTAAATGAAAATCAAGTAGGACTAGAAGAGGATGATGTGGAGTTAGGGTTGCTTAGGAATAATACAAATGAAAATCAAGTAGGACTGGAAGAGGATGATGTGGAGTTAGGGTTGCTTAGGAATAATACATCATATCCCACAACAACTAGGTGGTACCAGGAAGCCCTACCTGACCAGGCCCTGTGCAAGGAAACTTTGATCGACATGGTGATAGCCGAAAAGATGACCAATAAAATGATGATTCGAGATGACAAAATCGTGATGCGCTAGCTGAATCAAGCAGAATACGGCTAAAGAGACCCTTTAAAACTATTTGATTCGATTGTTTTCCAATCCGACATTTAGAGAATGTTGTACTCCATTAAACAACTATCTCCTTATCCTATTTTAACATACTTTTTTTTTTTTTATGAAACCCATATACTGTACTTGCTTGTACCAAAAAAAAACTGATAGATATTTGTATATGTTTAGAACCACATAATGGCAAAACAAGGAACATATATTGTTTTTGACAGCACTAAGAGACATTATATACTATCCATGACGCTAGGTTAGGGGTGGACAAAGAAGTAGGCAATTAATGCTGGCGCAATGTTGACACTATATTTTTCCCCCTTCCCTTTTTATCAAATCAAATCGATGATGCCAACGCTCACAGGAAAGAGGGTGAACATGAAATCAAACAGGTCTTACCGTGTAGAACACGCGATTCCCAATAAAGGTAAACAGCCACAGGACGTACCATACTATCACCGTGGTAAGTCAAATATTAATTTCAAACATCATATAACATATGCATGTGCATATAGGCATGCCATATTAGGGAGGCTATACCCCCGCCTCCATCAGTTTATCAGAAATTAGCTCCCGGGAGCTCGATTTTGAGCCAATTGGCCAACTTTATCCTCGAGAAACCCAGTCTAACATCAAGACCATTTATGAGGCATCGGTTCAGGTCACGTCCAAATTAGAGGTTGTTAGACAGTTGAACTAGCACCATACATTTACCTTTACCCGGTAAAAACAAAAGAACAGGGTCAGAAGACCCAGGTTTTGTCTACCAATCCTCATATTTAAGCTTTGCGTGATGCATTTAGAGCTCACATTAAGTTTCAAGCGATTCGAAGCCTGTTTGCTATTTTCCGGGACACTGCGCTTTCCTAAATGGCATATGTCATGATCACTAACATCGGGGCCCAATTTCTGAGATCTAAACCACTTATAAACTCATTCTAACCATTCTAAAGCACCGTGTAAAAGTTTCAAGTGGGCTTCGTTTGGTCATCAGATCGCCTACAACGCTACAAATCAACTAAGGATCGGATGATCGTTTTTCTCGATCTTTGGAGCATAATCTAGAAAAACGGACACCACCACGACGTCTAGAACACCTTAAACCCCTAAAGAGACCTCCCTAGACGAACTTGCATCAAAGCGCCCTATGCAAGAACGGCCGAGCCAGAGCAGCATCGCACAAAAACGGGCAAAACCCCTTGGCACTCACAAATTAGGCTCCACTTTCGAGGCGCTAATCATGGGCTGCCATGTGTCATTTTGGCACCCAAAAATTAGGCTTCACTTTTTAGGCTTCAATCGTGGGCTGCCCATGTATCATTTTGGCACCCAAATTAGGCTCCACTTTGTCATTTGGCACCCAAGAATTAGGCTCCACTTTGCCTATATCATGGGCTGCCATGTGTCATTTTGGCACCCAAAAATTAGGCTTCACTTTTAGGCGTCAATCGTGGGCTGCCCATGTATCATTTTGGCACCCAAATTAGGCTCCACTTTGTCATTTGGCACCCAAGAATTAGGCTCCACTTTGCCTATAAATAGGACCTCCGTCCATAATTTATTACCCCTTCAGAGCTCTCTAAGTCCCATTGCGGCACTATGTCCCTTCCAATCATCAGAGTTTTGACCCTTCGTAGTTCTCCAACTTCTTTCTAGAAAGTCCGGGGAGCTCTCCGTTAGAAAAACCTCGGCTTTCTCTGCTAAATCTTGGGGAGCTCTCTTTTAGCAAAAACCCGATTTTCACACCTGAGTCTTAAGTCCGTCGGGCAGGTGTGTGCCATTATTCAAACTGCTGACTCAGATATTCAATATTGCACGGAAGCGATACCGGATTTCTCTCAAAATGAATATCGGATCATAAATCCTGTTTTTACTCTACTCGAGTACCGACATAAAATCATCAATTTCCTGCCGGAGGCTATAGCCGATTTTTCCGAGCGATTTCTTATATTTCCAGCGGAGGCTCTATCTGATTCTCTCCCCGAAATCGAGCCAAGAGTCAGTAAGTGACTTTTTCTCAAATACTTACCAATATATGCCTCCTCAGTTATTTCAGCATGTAGATCGCATATTTAGAACTTTGGTGGCCCGGCCCATGCGATTAGGCTGAGCCCGCATCTAGATCAGGTTATTAATATTGCGTTTATATTTTAATTACTCTGTGAGTAAAGAGAATTCACCAATAATATAAATGTAATATACCACTGTTCACACCGATAGTTTTGTTGAGGTTTGAGGCAAGGAATATTGGAAAAACTCACAAAACAGAAGTGGGCTTGGTACTTCATAGGGACCATTGTGACCCGACCTCCCTGCTGGGTCTTTTCCGGTACTTTCTAAGATTGCTTACCTTCGCTTGCTATCAGTCAAGTAGAGTCACAAAACTCCAAAATAAAAACATTAGGATTAATTCAATGAATTCAATACTATTTTCAAAACGAACTGAGATCCAAACTACGGTATGACCTGATTCCCCTCATGCGCAGGGGATACATAGGCAGTCCGATGAGGGTTCGGTCAAACATTTTCAAAAATATTTTCTTCAACATCATATTATCATACTATCATGAAATCTTCAAATACTTTTGAAAACCGTCTTTGGGCACCATTTTATGCTACCCGAGTTCCTGCTTAGGATCCGAACGGTAAATTCTATTCTATTTACATTATAGCTTATGCAGCATTTTGTATTCATTTTCAGACTATGACATGCATACCCAGGATTCGTAGGCCCGTCCAGAATTATTTTCGGTCCTGAAATCAGCTTCACCCTGAAATTATGATATTACCCCTACTTGTCTCCCGAGCTTGTTTTTCTACACGGAGTCAGTTAGGAAGTGTCCTAGGGTCCGTAAAGAGTTATTTTCGGTCCCGAAGTGTGCTCCACATCAAAATTACAAAACACCCTTTAAGTTGCCTATGGAGTCGATCTGGAAGTTTCCCAGGTTCCGCCAACAGTCATTCTCAACACCAAAACCAACTTTTCAAACTTTTTACCAAAATACCCTTCGGGTCTCAAACTCCTATTTTTAGTCTCGAAACCCTATGAGAGATATCTCGGGTCTCGCCGAAGACCATTTTTCTGCTCCAGGTGGCAAGATTCAACTTTCTACTAAAAGATTCTCCGAGTCTTCTACACTCATTTTTACCTTCTAAAACTGTACCAGAGATGTCCCGGGCCCGCCGACTGTCAATTTTCAGCTCCGGACAAGAATTTTCAACTTTCTTATAGATATGTAAACAATCTTGTAAACCCATATGCAGCATTGTAAATACTTGCCCGTTGCGGCGCAAGTTCACACACATGATGGCCAATGGCGTTTATCCATATAGCGTCGAGGTGCCCGTTGCAGCACACCTTATGAGTTTAAGAGAGTTGCCACTTGGTTTTAGGAAACCTTTAAACGAGATTCGAGCATTCGGAAGCCAAGGGTACGAAAAGGGGAAGGTGTTAGGCACCCCTCTTCTCCCCCAAATGGTTGGCCTCTACTTTTTTGACATAAAACATTTTAATCTTTCTTTTGATTTCACATATACTTATTATTAGCCATTAACAGAAAAAGGTGATTGAAAGCAATAAATGAGACAAGAGATAAGGATTATGCGATAAAACCAAGAAAATACATAAAACAGCTGGTATGTACACCTAAAACAGCGGCCGCTGTTCTAAACCATTCGGCTGCTTATGCATACAACAACAATCAATGGCCAACATATCTGCTGAAAAGAAGAACCTTGATGGCCTCCATACAGGAAATGTTGGAAAAGAACGAAAAATTCAAGTCTCTTGATGTTGAGTTTTTGGAAACCATTTTCCTCTTCAAATTACGTCTGAAAAAATTGTGTTGTGTATGGCTGAGATAAGTACCAAGATAGATATCTGGTGATACATAAGACCACATTATTATAGTAAAAGCACTCAATATTATACTCCAAGGAAGTATAGGAAGACATATTTTTCAGTAGAGACGTAGTCATCCACGATTTATTACCTTCTTGGGTAAGAAAAGTAATTTCTGGCTAGCTTTTTGCTTGTTCTATCTGCATCCAAGTATATACAATGACGACAGAAAATATCAACAAATGGCAGTACAAGCATGTTAAAATTTCAAAACTTCACTCTCGTTTTAAGTGTAAGAGAGCTAGGAATGGGAAACATGCCTACAAAGAATTTCGTTTTGAAAATGTTAAGATAACATTGAGAGTACCTCTACGTTCGGCTGCATAATTACCTGAGATTAAAGAACACATGGGAAATTTAGAAGGTAACCTAAAACTTTTTGTAATCTATCCCAATATTATGTATGCATACCTTTTAAGTGAAGCAAGTAGGCCTTTAAAGTCTCAAGAGAACTTGAATCAATACACTGTTATCATTTCCACAGTAAATTCTCTCCGTCGTATCTCACAATATATCTAATCATTTTGTTTAGAAATTCTTGAAGGTTGGAAGAACATTGAATAGGGAAGGATTTGGAATAATGGAAGAAATTAGTCCAAGTGACAAGTTACATAATTGTAATAAGTGCGATAAAAAAATTGGTCGCAATTTATTTTGTTATTCATAAATGATAGATATCTGGAAGTTGGGCACAAAATAAGTAGACAAAACACAAAAAGTCATTAATTTTTTAACTTTCTGAAATAGAAATGAAAGAGAATAACTTGTAACCAATGAGAAATTCGCACAACTTCCCAACTGATCTAATTGAGCATTTCGGAGGGATGCCATCGACGTTGTGATAGAGATGTTTGATTCGTGTTTGGGAACGAAGAGTGTTGGAGAACCTACTGACCCTTTAGAATTTGAATTCAAAGAAGCATTTTTACAAACATCTTATGCGCTATTAGACGGAAACACAGAAACAAGAGAAGGGGGTCAATAGAGTTTGCACTAAAATCTATAACAATTCTAGCAGTGTATTTCTGTAATGATTTCTATTGCTAGTGAGCTCAAGATTTGCGTGATTGCTTATTGCATGTAACAGCTGATGATTCGCGGAAGAAATAACTTTTAAACCCTGGAACATTGTAATAGATAGTAGATTGAACACTGCAGCCCAAATCCTCAAACTATTCAATCACCAAATCTGTTGGGGTCAAAACATCGAGGGGTTTGGTGACAATGGGAAGGCCAATAGTACTCTTTGACTCCAACAAATGAATTGTCATTTTAATTCTGCAGTTTATTTCGGGGGAAAAAATCAATGGCAAGTACAAGTGGTAGCATGGTAATAATGTATTATCGTTTATTTGGCAAAAAATAATAGTAATAACAATGCAATGCATACGTGATCTTACCATAAGGAAGAAGCTTTTGTGCATGATATTTTTATCAAAGTTCGATGCGTGTCTCGTGCAGAGCTGACGATCTGCGTTGGCGGGTGCAAAAAGTCTGAAAGAGGTTTTGCCGGCAACAGAGAGAGTTAAGGAGGCTTCAACGACGGCAACGGATCAAGACAGATGAGAGTGAGATATGAGGATGGCCCCCGCTAGTTGACGGTGGTTATCGCGAGAGAGAGAGAGAGAGAGAGAGAGAGACTTGGGGTCGGATGGGAGCATTAGCTGCCCGCTCCTCTGAATTTATGAAGGCTCCGAATCAGTAACAGAATTACGAGATGTACTCTCCTACTCCCACTAATTCACTCCTGAAAGAGCGTTCGATTCATTTGGTGAGTGTTCGAAAAAAAAAAAAAAAGCTCGAGAACTTGGGTGAAAATTAACCAGCAAATCAAATGGGGGAGATTCAAGGAGTAAATGTCGCAGAAAGAAATGGGTCCAGGAGTAAATCACACTTTCCATTTTGAGAGAGAAATTTGTTGTTCTTTTTGTTTGTTAGGCGGCCCTATTCTATGGGCAAGAAGTTTTCTGCAGGAATTGGTTTTCCGCTTTGCCCGAGAAATTATGAAGCAGATCACCTCTAAACCCTATATTTGTTTGGAGGCTGTTTCGAACTCGATTTTGTAAATCACAATGGGTGTCAAAACATTGACAAAAATTGTTCATTTCGTAAATTTTAAAATTATTTTGGTAAAAAAAATTATTTTGGGCCATTGATACAAGTAAAAAAAATTAAAATGGTATGTTAATAAATAGGTAGTTTACGTTTAAGATCATATTTACCGTTTTGGGCACCCATGGCCTCCGCGAGGAACTTTGAAATTATTAGAACACGCGTTCCTTAGAATTGCCAATTGATTAAAATCATATTTACCGTTGTGGGCACCCGAGACCTCCGCGAGGAACTTCGAAGTTATTAGAACACACGCTCGTTAGAGTCACCAATTGATTTTAAGGTTAACCAAAGCCACTGAATTTAACACTTCCAATGAGTTAAAGGCAAACGATAAACAATTACTCCTACATTTTACATTGGGATTTTATAAGTTACAGAGGATTTTACAATGGTATGTAAAATGTGCAAATTACAACAGCACCACCCTCTTTTAAAAAACATTAGAAAGAGACTCAAAATCTGAAGTTGGATCTCCAGCAAATATGCTCAATTTTTCTTGGTTACCCAGTTTTCAGAAAGAAAGTTCTCTCCTTTTACAACAAAATTCTCAGTTAGGCACTTGTACATCTCCCTGATACCCTTGACAGAGAATAAAGGCGGGTAGTCCGAGAGGCTAAAGGAGTATGCCTCACTGAGAGTCCTAGAGACCAACCCAATACGAACGGCCATTGCTGTTGTGAATGGGAGATGCACTTGGACAAGTTACACACCATTCGTACCAAACCTGTATAGCATTCAGAACCAAAAGAACTGGTGTCATCTATCAATTGCCGAGAGCGAGAGAGAGAGAGAGAGTTCTCCAACTCTTCTGTTTTGATGCAGTTCATGGACAAATCCAATGAATTCTGCAGAGTCATGAAACAAAATTTACCTTGGTTGAACCACAACACCGCCAAAGCTGTAACTCTAAAGGCAAACCTGGTCGTACACACACTGGTGTCCTCAATGGGAAAAATATTGGAAACCTGATTTCAGAGGAAGAGAAAACAACCAAAATCCAGTTATATTCAGGAAAGAGCCATGGAATATAAAACTTTGAGCTACCTTCTGGCCCAAAAACTATATCGTACAGATCACAAATAAGTTTAGTACTCTGGCAATTATAATGTCAAGCGCCATTCCCTAGAGATGGTCTGTTGATCGAGGGCATTGGAAGAGGTGACAAGGCGCCTTGAGACTACTGGAAACTTAAACTTGACAGGCTGAGCATTTACGAGCCGAACTCACCCAATAACACCCTGTCTGGTAGTTAACCTCTGACAAATTACCTAGATGTATATTCAGACCCAAAAAAACTTACTGCAAGAACATTACCTGAGCTTTGTAGCTCCATTTGTTACATGGCCCATGCTAAACAATTCGTTCATAAATATAAAGTGGGGAAAGAAACCAACCCACCATGTAACAGCTCATGAATCCTCCCCCCATCTCCTATGGGCAGAACAGCTCATGAATCGGGTCCGGGAGGCCTTTGCCCATGGCATTGCAGCGGACGATTTCTGGGTTGGGCCAAACTAGTCAAGCATTGGCGCCATGGGGACACAGTGGCATCGCATGGCCACGGTGGCCCACGTGTTATGTGGAAACCGTCATGCATGACTTCAACTGGATTACGGTTGAGTGATATCATGAGGGATGTGCTCAACACAACATTACTCGGTGCCCGGAAAATAGTTTCTTCATAAAAGGTAGAAAGGTAAGCTGTGACTTGCTAACACTGCGTACTTTCCTCCCATTTCAGATGAGAACTGAATTAGGCATCAAATACTGGTGGTTGGCACTAACCATCCCCGTATTGCTGTTGTACTCCCTCCCTCCCTCTCCCCTTAGCTAAGTTTCTCTCTTGTTCAACAAAGTTGAACCCCAATTACATCCGATAAGCTCTCGAAGGTGAAAGATCTGGCTACTAAGCTGATTTCAGTAGCGGTGGTGGTGGATGTGTATATGGAGAGTCAACGGTCCTCGGAGACCTAGCAAGGTCACTAGAAGATTGGGCATTGCAAATCGAGTATATTCAAGGATCTAGTGAGGTTTGAGAAGATACAAGGGGACGGTCACAAGTGGCAATTAGGATGTCGACATGGAAGCACGCTTTTCTTGACTAGTTTTGTTTTCTTTGTTAAAATTCAAGAGGCTAAGGGGAATGTTGAGATTTTACTAATAGCAGCATTAGGAGCAGTCTTCTTCTCTCTAAAGCCTCTCATGCATTTCTTTGGCTATTGTACCTTTTCAAGTTGTGAAACTTTTGCGATGATAAGTTTTTCCCCTTCAAAAAAAAAGTACAGCGAAATAAAACTAATACCAGCTGAACATGTTTGGTGTCGCAGTTGATGGCTCGATACCAAGATGGACATCTTTGTAAAGTGTTGCATCAAAATACCCCGCAAAACCTATTTCAACATCATAGCAATTAAACTCTTGGCATGAGTGTTTCACAGTGTAGTTATGCTACTAAGGAAACTAAAAAGAGCAGTGCAGAGAGAGAGAACAGTATATTCAGTATTGCAGCCGATGGCAATAAAGGAGCATAAATTGGTATTTGTTTCTCGTCATGTTGCTCATAATTTAATGGATGTTGAGGGGGAAAAAAAAAAAAAGAAGAGGAGGAATACTCCAATAGGCAGTTTAGCAACTTTATCCACTGAAGTTCGCTGAATTTCCTCTGTATGGATTATGGAAAGGTATACCTTCGTGCTGGATATTGTCCAACAGTATGGAGCACCAAGTCCTTGAATCAATAGGATATGAGTATTTAAATCAGGGATCCAAAAATGGTTTTCAAGGAAAGCCTTGTGGAACTAACCATCTTACCAGGTTTATATCGATAAAGAAGCGGGAAGTACAACCAATCTTCTCGTATGTGCACATTGAGAATACAAACTATTGTTATGCTTAATGTCAGCATCCATAATGTCCATGATTTAGTATCAATAAAAAAAAAAAAGGGGTGTCCATAATTTCAATAGCCTTGGATTTTGAAATAGGCAGTGGGATGTTAAGACAAACTACAAGACTAGGTTACCTTGTATGGTAGCTTTAATAAGGGATGTTTTATGGTACTTAACAGCACATTTTCTGCGATTTCACACGACACTTTGGGGTAAAAATGATAAAATCGATAACTTATCGCAATCAAACAATCAGAAACCAATAACACAAATGGAGTTAGCAATCACATTCTCCTGTTTTGGTTAACATTAGTGCATGCAGAATGTCCCCTTTTATATAAAAAAATGTTTTCGGTTTTCTATTGTGCAAAAATCCTGACACCTATCACAAACAGCACCCAATACTTTGCTCAAGTAGCACTATTTCTCAAGAACATTATTTTCTCACCCCATTTCAGAAGGATTATCTGTACATATAGCTTTTTCTTTCATTTTAATTTGTTCTCATTTATTTAATCTGTTTCCCAAGAGTAAAAACATTATAATTTCAGAATTCATCCAATCCACATATCTGATAGCATTGGCCCCATAAAACCTATTCTTAGCTTCGTCAAAATTTAACACAGTTGCCATCCTTTATTCCTAATCGACAGAAACATCTCGGTCAAGCACTTAACCATGTATAAGCGAAAGAACTATTGAAGTTTCCAAAACTTCAGTAGGTGACAGAGACATTTTCATTTAGTAAACTATTTTTGCACACAGAGCAATGATAAAGCTTGGACCCGCATACCATGAACCATGACTGATCCAGAGTCCTGGGGAATCTCAAACTGAAGCTTTTTATAGCGCTGATTGTCTTTTGTGGTTGAGTACTCTGGATGAGTAAATGTAAAGACCTGTACCAGGGCAAGACAAAATGTGATTTGAATAAACTGATATCATAAGCGACAAACCTAAAACAGCTTACAAGTTTGCAGTCATGTCCTCCAAAAGGAAAAACTCACAGGTTGAGAGGGTGCAAGCCTTGCAACACGGTGTAGTTTGACAACGTAAGCAGTTTCAAAATGCACAAGATCTTTGTGCGCCTTAACCTGTAATATAAACAAAAAATTAGTGCCTTTGACATGCTTAGGTAGAACGCGAGACATCTACACATTGTAAGGTAAAAAGTCAAAGGATTTACATCGTTGTACAGTTTTGATGTTGTAACTGGTTGGATGAAACTTGTATAGCTGCAGCGGGCACACCAACAGAAAAGAAAAAGTATATTAGCAGAGCAGAATATGATTGGACATCAGGCATTTTGAACAGAAAATCAATCCGCTTTTAGCATGACATCACCACTTCTTTGAACAAAAATGACATCATCACTTCTTTGAACAAAATCCATATGACGTGCGAATCGAAAGTGGGAAAGCAGAACAGCTGGTATATTAATCACTCAAACCATTTATATGTAAGAGAAACATTGATACATACGATGATGGAATTGAGATCCCGTCCTGCTTCAAAAATCTTTGAGCTCCATCCAGACACTCAGGTGACAGCTCATTGTCACCAAAAGACCCGAGCAATTCACTAACCTGAATAAGTAGGAAAACGAGAAAAGTAAGTAGCTAAAAAGAGAATTGAGTAGATATGACAGATTGTCCACAAGATAATCCAAGTACCAAAATGTCAGCTTTCTCAGGAGCATCCCAACAGCGCATATCGCAAGAGATTATTGTAACAATATCTTCCCAGCCTTCTAGTTTAACCAAGTTCTGTTGCAAGGAAAAAAAAGGTGTCATTTCACCACAAGTATAAGTCGGGGAAAATAACCAAATATGTAATATTCTGCACTAAAATGTGATCTTCAGCACTAAGTAAATAATTCTTTTTTTTTTTTTTTGGGTAATCTAAGTAAATAATTCTGCTATCAAAAGAACTTGAGGGTTTTAAATGACACAAAGCCATCACCATAAGGTGACGAAACGTGTGGACTCTCACCAATAGCCAGCAAAACCATGTTAACATCAATCTGAACTGAATGTCCATTCACAGAAAAGCATCAAAGTGGCTATGACAAAAAAAGCAGACCATATTCTTGAAACAATGTCATTAACATACATAGTACAGGACAAAACGCAACATTGCAGAATTCATTTGTTTCCAGACTTCGTTATTGCATTTCTAACGTATGAAGCAGACAAAATAATAACTACATACACTTGAATGTATGTCAATTGGCATTCAGTCATTCCATAAACATATCTTGACTTTTTTTATAGAATGATAAAAGTGGGCATCAAGAAGGGGTTGCACCCAATTATGACAGGCAAAAACTATACCAAAAAAGCATAGGAATCTATCATTCCGGATGGGCCTGTTTTTCCAACTACCAGCACTGATCCCCAACTAGAGGCGGCTGTACAACTTACAGAGGGTGTTCAGTTGATTAGAAAAAATTACAATAAAAAGAATAGAGATTCCAGAAGAAGACAACTATGACATAGAAATGAACATCTTCATGCCTCGACCCACGTCATTATTTCAAACACCTATCTAACTTCGACTCAACCCCAGGCATAATTAAATTTCAGGGCACTATCTAAAGTATAATTAGTTACTAGCCAGACTCTTTCTTCCTGGTGATCTTTCTATGAAGTTGGTAAACTTATAAATCTTGCTATGAAGTCGGTGACCACACAGAAGGGTTAACCTTACTCGTCGGACCCATCAAGTAGCATGACGCAAGAGCTTAGCCTCCATGATGTGGCAACTATATGGGCGGCATATGTGGCAGCCGTGCGGGTGACGAAGGGTTATCTTAGTTGTTTCTAAATGTCTTTTGGGTTCTAGTACTGTCTTTAATTTTAGTCAAAGTATGTTAAGAGTCATTAATGCATGTAGTTGGACAGGATTAAACACATGTTTCTAGATTGATAATTATTATTGTTCATGCATGTAGTCCAAGGGTTATCTAGGTATTTTAAGAATCATGTTGGAAATTGTAAAGTATTTATTAGTAGTCTTGAAGAGTCATCTTTGTAATGCCTATTTATAGGTGATCTAATGAAATGAAAAGTAGAGTTTGAGTTTATGAAAATATTTGCAAGTGTTTTGTTGCTTGGAGTTGAGTGATTCCTCCTACAATCAAGCGAGTGGCTTGGTTGCGTTGAGTGGCGGCCACGGTTAATAGCATCGAGTGACGTCCGCTACCCCCGGTCAAGTGGCATCCTAGGACTATCCCTAACCTCGCAGGTCTCGACCTGCACCAAAGCACGTATACAAAAATTGGTGCATGTATACAAAAAGTCTACTACTATTCGTAAATATCTTGAGTAATCGTAGAAGTGTCCAATTTGGTTTATAACCAAAATGTCTACCACTTGCGTCTCAACTTTTGCTCCATAACATTGGCTCATTTACAATTTGGTTTATAGTTGTTAGTCTAGTCGAGGCTCTTAATTTGTCATTTTTTGTTTATAATAGTCATAGAGATATTTTTTTTCAAAAAACAAAAATAGAACCATCTCGTACTAGAAAGTAGAAACCCTTCAAGGTCACTTGTATAAATATACTTTAGAAACTGTATCAATGAAAGTCTAGGTTTTTATGCTTTTTCATACACTTTTGTAAAAAGTATGCATTCCAAACTTTTGCGATTAAAGTATATCAAGAGTAACTGCATTATAGGAGAGCAGATTAACAATGTCTTAGTTATGTAAATTGGAAAATATATAATTAATGAAATTGATAGTGCTGTTACTATACATTAACCTCATGACAAAATTTAGGCGAGGGTAATTATAATATTTCTCATATTGGAAGGCTGCATTCATTAATGCCAATACATTTACCTTTTCCTTGGTTTACCATCACTAACAAAAGTGAAAATGAGCTTTTTAATGACTACCATAACAAAAAAAAATTGGAGCCGCCACTGTCCCCAATTATGATGTCATTCCCTGCCCCGATACCTGATGACTGGTCATGCACGCTTGCATATTATGACTATATATATGCATACCGAAGGTGGTGCTCAGTAGTCAGTTCCCCGTCCTCCGATGTCTTGAAGGCTCAACACTAATGGTTCAAAAAGCAATTGAAAACAAAGAAAATCAATCACCACAATCATCACAATCTTTGGGTTTTGATTTTGGGTCGTCCCATTTCGATTTTCTCGTGATGTGTATGTCATTTAAATATTCTCTGAAATAAATATTCTTTTTCAAATAAATAAGGACATCTTCTCCACTTGAAAAGTTGAGGATAAAATTACTGTTTTCCCAAAGGAAAATTGGTTGAAAATTAAGGCGTAATAAATTGTGTGATGAATCGGTATGAAAGCCAACCCACTTCTAATGCACTTGATAGGGTCCTGGCAATACGTCAAGGGGACACTAGGTTGGCACCTGGCGGGGAGAAATCCGGGCTTAGCCCCTTGTGGTCATACTGATGAGTCAACAACTAGGTGTCTTAAGCTTTTGCCATAGCCATCCATTCAAGAAATTTTCAAACTCAAGACGATAACAGAACCTGATTTTGATCATTCATGCCAAACTCTACTACAGCAGTATTTGCAATCCTCAATGAGAATTACATCATCTAAGAACCTTAATAAAGTGTTAACATTCCTGAAATACAAATGCCGAGAGTTAATGACTTACATGTAGTGTGACAACAGCATTTGGATTTTTCTCCACAGCATAAACTTTCAACTTGCGTCCAGTTTCTTCAGCTGCCTATAATTAGGATTATATAAGGAATATGAGGTAATTTTGCTAACTATCAGTCAATAAGCATGGATAACACCCATTGAATGCTAAAAAAGTTAAAATGTGCAATATACATTTTCCAATTGTGAGTACACATTCGTAAACTTTTGTGCGTATTTCATGAATATCGACACATTTTTTGCACATTAACGCCTTCCAAACCACTAATTATTTCGTAATAATATTAAATATTCAGTTATTGGACTAGCAAATACGAGTAAGATCAAGTGTGTTTCTACGTATTGACCCCACTACCCCAGATTCCTGGTTCCGCCCCTGTTGACATTGGTGTAATTAGGACACCGCTGGGTATGAACTGAAGACCGCCTAGATGTTATAATAAGCTAGGCTAGAAAAATCAAACACATTCATAGCAACTTTTTTCCCTTTCCCCTTTCAGGGGAAGCTGACATTTTAGCCATGTTATGTCTAATCCATGTGTTGACTCCCTTTTTAGGGTCATCTATGCAACATAGACACGAGGGTAAACCTGCAATGAAGCTCTAACAAGAGGTCCCCTTCCAGCTCCAACAACCATCAATACCTGCAGCAGATGAGAATGGAAAGCTCATAACCTTAGCAGCCGAAGTGCACCATCTTATAATATAGTTGTTGATGATACTACATTATAGAAAATTATAAATCAAATGAATTTTAGCTATAATTTGATTCCTAGAGATGAATCTGGATTTAAAATCAGAGACTAACGCAAAGCTTACTGTCGTTTTCAAGGATGCTTCCTCGTCCGAGATCCTGTCCAGCAAAGCTTTAGAGACGGCTCTTTCGTACTAACAGAAGACACGTACAAGATATATGAGTGGGACAAAAAAGTACTATTGAGAAGTGATTTCAAAAAAGCAAACTGACAACCACATACAAATCCCTAACATGTTAATTAAAAAAGAGCAACTGATTATTTTATCTGCATTTTATTAAACACAATATGATGTACCTGGATATATTTAACCGTATCCTTTTCAAATGTTTCATATGTTTGAGCTTCTAGGTTATCCATGAGAGGCTGCATTGAAAAGGTCGACAAATACATCATGAAACCCCTTTATAAGAACAAGAGTACACAATTTTAGAAAGTATGCCAAGAGTCAACTACGATATTGAGTCATTGACATATTAACACTTACTTGCAAGGGCGACTGCAAGAAATCTCTGTAACCAAGCTGAGACAAGAAAAGAAGAGATCAATACAAATAAAATAACAAAGCGAAATGAACCATGCAATTTAAGGTGGGATCTGGAAGCTACCTCAAAGCGTTCTTGTTCAGGAAGGGGATCCATCTTTTGATATAGATATGAAACATAGTCCAAATATGTTCGTAGGGGATGTCTCTGAATACCTGAATGACAAAGGCAGCTTTACACTGTAATCTACCAGACAAACTCGACATACCAAAAATAGCAGAACTGCAAAATAGTGGAACATCAATTCAAATAACTCTTTCTTTACACTGTTTATGCAGTGAAAATGGAACGGGAAAATTACCAGTAGTCCTATTCAAGAACTTCTATTAGTCTTGTATAAGGAATATTGGGCACGATTGCTAACAGCATTCAAGCCGGACAGGAAGGGATTAGGAGCATGTGGAACCCATATGTTCCCTCTTTCAAACTTAACACCATGTTTGGTGCAGAGCAATATTTGGGGGACAGGTTCTATGAACCATGTTATTTGTTATAAGGCAGATTAGCTAATACCATGCGGAAGGTGGAATACCTAGCCACTCCGCACCAGATTATCTTCCCTTCCAGTCCAAGGGTCAAATTAAAAATATTTTATCCCCGACTGGGTGATCATAGCACAATATTTACACCCCCCCCCACCAAAAAAAAAAAACATAGCACAACTGATCCTATCTTAGATATCCTCCCTTCCATTATCATGTCAAACCCGCATGAAGCCCCAAACCCCATTCACAATCCTATTCTTCCAACCCTACCCAAACAATAATCTAGCAATCAAACGTACCCAATCCCGAAGAACTTATCTAGAAGTATTTCACAAGTACGTAAATATTTCCTTCCTCCGGATTTCATCCTCTCATGTACATTTGCCAACTTCCTGGCAGATTTTACAATGAACTCCTTAATTTAAGTGTAAAATCACCAATCGTATACTTGTGGCAACTCATGCACCAGAATCATTGCGGCACATAAATCTACATCTGCTCGTGAACTTTTACCGACAAAATCTACAAGGTGTGAAAGTCATCCATTCCAACTACAACTCTGCATAGAATTGGGAAAAGCTAGTACAAAATACAAACCATTGAATCTTTTGATCTAGCAATCTCCCATCCAAGGAACAGTATAAACGTTTTAAGAAAGGACGTCTGTGAAGTGTTTTTGAAAGGAGCACTGAAATGCCCAAATAGAAACTTGCTGACTAAATGGTTCTAGTTTGGAAAAGTCATACTACGAGGTTATTTTCCAATAACAGCAAACCATATATACAATAACAGCATGCCTGTAGCATAACTTCATGTCCCAGCTCACTCCCTTCGTAGCTGGTAAGCGTCAAAGAAAGGAGGGCCAATCCTCTGGGTCCCTAGGTATCCACCATAAGCCTTGCCTCGTTTAAACCTCACCCTTCACGTTAAGACTATGCCATCTAGTATCATAGGCTACGGGGTCGAGCTAAGACTAATTCTAGAGTATATGTAGCAAGTTGCACAATCTCTCCATAGAGCAAATTGGGAATCTGGGCCGATCTCCATCCCAACCGAGAAAACCTTTGCACAGTTGTGTTTTTGAAAAAATTAATTTCTCCCAAAGACGAGGGATATTACTGATGCTCAGTAATTCACTGATTCTTTGTTTAGCTGTCCAGCTGTTTGTTAATTGTTCGTCTTGACGAGAGAAATCAGCAAACTAAAAAAATATGGGCTAAGATTGAAAAGAATTACAGATAAGACTATTCTTTAGATAATAAAAAATTGTGTTTTGGAAACCTTTTTCGGCCTAGGCAAATATTAGACTTTTGGTCATAATTTTTTACCTTTTAGATTCTATTTTTCAAGAGGAATGACTAATCCAAAAACTTTTGAGGCAAATAAGACAAGAATTCAGAAATCATATCAAACAAAAAAATAAAGAGAATAATACCAAACAATTTTGTCCAAACACACTCAGTACACATGCGACTATAGTCGTAGACTCGTAATCATATCATAAAAAACATAGAGAAGGAACAAAAAGTTGGTAGCTCCCTCTGTTCTAACATTTCAGTATCAATACAAAGCGTAGTGCTAATTCAACAAAAATCAACCACAAAACTTTATACCAACCATCGGCAACTCACCATCTATATGATTATCAGTATGATTAGCAGCCAACTCCAAGTTACCCGTTGGAAGGTTGTGCACTGGTGTTCCAGAAACTACTATCTGAGGGAATCATTAAATGGAATTAGCCAATCTCGACGTCCAAGTAGGCCAAAGTTAATTAATTAGTATGATCCAGGTTACAGCTGACAGTGTGAATCGATCCAAAAGGCAGAAAAAGAAACAGAAGAAAAGCAAGAACCACATATTTCACTATCATGAGTAAACAAATAACATGAACAATAATGAAGTTGCATAATTACATAATATGGTTTTCCAGAAACCAAATTATGTGCAGCTTTTAATCGCCGATATCAATTTTGGTGCAGCTAAGAAGACGTTTATGAATTATGACAGAAATGATGGTGCCAGGGTTTGAATAAGAGTCATCTGAACACAATACGGTCAATCAACACTTTCAGGAACCTTCATTCTATTGGCCTTTTATTGCAAGGAAAATAAAGGAGTTTCTGTAACCAACTTAATAAAGGTTGTACCAGGTAAATATCTTCCACATGTCAACCTTTAAACCCAAGATACACAAGCAAGCCACTTGAACCACAGCTGACCTGTTCAAGCTGTGAACCTGTTTGAACACACTAGAATAATTTGAATACTTATTTATCACTAGTATTAATGACTAAGAGTCTAAGATGTACTACCTTCCACTATGCATCAATCAACGGCAATCGTCACATGGGCTAGAATATAGATTTATTGCCATTTGGCATCAAACTCTCTTCTCCTCAAAAAATGATGCCAAAGCTGAACCTTCATACCATTACCCGCCACAATATCACCAGAGCTCATGCATCACTTCCTAAGACTCTTCCAGAGTCGCTCAAAAAGACCCATTAACTTCCAAAGACATCCAATCCCCATACTCACAAGCATAGCTCCAAAGTCATTTACGCAAGAGAGAATAATTAATTATTCTCAGTTACCAGATACACCCCATAACGAATATCACCAGACGATGGAAGACATGAAGTGGACAAGCTCAAAGGCATAATCTTGGTCAACGTAAACCTACCACCTTATGATGGTTGATGTTATTTTTCCACCGCTTTTAGAAACTTTCCATTCCTACCATACTTGGCCTTGAAAGAAAAAACCAAAGGATCCCCAAACAAGAAAAGGAAGGAAACTCCACCTTGCATTCCAAAATAGTCTCAAGACTTCCCGAAATTCACTTTCAAACCAGAGACAACTTCAAAAGGGAGGACACACAGAAGATAGCCATTGGAAGAGCTAAAAAACAGATATGTGGTCTGCATTCAACAAAAGAGAAATGGATAAAGGGAAGCCTCCCACCGTCACCAGACTAACCGCCCCAAAGCCTTCCAAAAACCACCCAAATCTTATCAATCATCTTGGCTGACATTTCCAAACTGGAAACAAACGGAGGAGATAGATTGTCTTACTTTTAACTGATTTTAACTCATTTAGTAATAGTTTAACAAACCAGCACGACTCGTATAAACTTGCATCCACCGAAAAGGAAAGAAGCATGAACGTGAAACTTGCTAAATCATTTCAAATCTAATGTCTCGCTGGTGAATCTTTCTCATTTTGACTCAGGTGAGGGATCCAAGGTCTCACTAATAGTCTAATATAGACGTTCCACGGAGAGTGAGAAGCGGTCAACTTGTTTATTAGAAAAATGGCTCGGAAATATTGCAGCAGGACCAGTAATGGTGCATGCTAAAACCTTAAAACAGAACCACAGAACCTGAATCGAAAAGGACTCCAACTTTCAGAAGAGTTGCAAAATCGTTCTTTTTCATTGAACTCCAAGAGTGACGCTTGATTGCCTAAATTGTACTGGTTTTGTAGCAATCATGCTAAAGGAAAAGAAAAGGATAAAACAAACTATTTAAGAAGTAGGCGGGATCCTGGAAGGGAATCTTACTTCCCTCCCTTACCCAACAAGCATCAACACTTGTTTAAAAAAAAAATTGAAAATAACAGGAAAAAGACTAAACTTCTTGATGTTATGTCCATGTCCATGTTGTGAAGCGTAGTCCAAAGTCTGGGTATCAAATCAATATGAAATATATAAGCATGAGAGCACGCTCACTTCATGAGCTAGCTTTTGGGGTTTGAGCTCTACCCAAGACCATGTAAAATGGTATCACAGCTGCGTACCAGAGATGGGTAGGGTGCATGTCTCTGGCCTACACACCACAGCTGCTGCCGAGTGAGCACACTGCGCATGATGGAGGGTGTAAAGTAGAGTCCCACACCGCCTGGGTACCAAAGTAATATGAAATATATACGCGCACCCTCACTCCATGAGCTAACTTTGGGGGTGGAGTTCTAACCAAGACCGTGTAACATGGTATCAGAGCTTGGTTCAAGAGATGGGTAGGGTGTGTGTCTTTGTGGCTTGCACGTTGCGTAGCTGCACGCGCTGCTGCCGAATGAGCACGCTGCGCGTGAGGGAGGTGTGTAGCAAAGTCCCACAATCCACATCGCTTGGGTATGAAAGTAATATAAAATATATAAGCGTGAGAGCACCCTCACTTCATAAGCTAGCTTTTGGGGTTAAGTTCTACCCAAGACCGTGTAACATGGTACAAGAGCTAGGTGCCAAAGATGGGGAGGGTGCGTGTCTCTGGCCAGCACGGCGCACGCAGCAGGTGCTGCCTAGTGAGCACCCTAAGCGTGAGGGGGGTTGTGAAGCGAAGTCCTACATCGCCTAGGTACCAAAGCAATATGTAATATAGAAGCGTGACAGCACCCTCACTTCATGAGCTAGCTCAACCCAAGACCGTGTAACACATGCGTACCCTTTATTAAATGTATTTCAAATACAAGTCGATCCCCCTCCAAGAGAAATTAAGATAAGAATCTTCAGGTGTCATCTTCTACAATGCTATCCAAATGTGTGATGGGGCTGGTGCGGTGTGCTAAGATTATGAGGATTCAAGAAAGTAAACGAAAAACAATTTGAGGGGACCCCTTGTAGGGCAGACTTTTCTTTTAAAAAGCTTAAAAGCAGCATTATGTTGTTGTGGAAGCATAAAAGGCTCCTCCAGCATTGTTAAGAATATAAATAATAAAGTTGCCCCTCTCTCTAACAGCTTGAGCTTTTAGATGAGTTTGTAGTCAATAATAAAATATGGTATTTGAGCAGGCAATAGATCTAGTGTTCGAACCACACCGCCTACCTAATGATTAAAATTTACATGTGTTTAACCCGCTTATGAAGGAGAGTCTGGCTACAAGTTAGGGGGCATGTTGGGAATATAAATAATAAAGTTGCCCCTCGATCTAACAACTTAAGCTTTTAGATGAGTTGGTGGTTAACAATCTAATCAACATTAGCGGCACCTGCTAGATACGGATACCATATGTGTCACTTATGCGATTACAATCTGAAACAAGCAAAATGATGATATCCGTAATCATAATTACCATGAACAATATACATGGCATTATTAGTCACCGAAAAAGCATTTGTAAACAGAAAAGACCATAAGGTACCTGTATTGAGTGGTTGCAAAATGCAGTCATTAGTCTTTGGTGGCGCTTTGACAAACATGGATATCCCCGAGCATTTGTAAGAAAAGACTGAAAAGTTGTCAGATTTATGTGTTTTAGTCAAAAAAACTCTCATGCAACAGCATAGAATCTTGGAAAGAGAAGGTCGATAAACCTAGTACTTTTTCATACATTTGTATGGATTATTGCTGCTCTAACAGGCTCTCCAAACCATCGTCCAAGTGAATTTGCTGAAGGTAGCGAACTCCTAATGAACAGAGAGTTTCACTTAAAACCATAAGAAATTACTAGTACTGCTGGAGCAGCAATAAATGAAACACACTCTAAGTTGACGACTTAAGCATTAAGAGAAGTATGACTTGTATTAGCAGTGCTTACGAAAATAAAAATAATCAAATAACAAGACTATATACTGTTCAAACAAAATCGAGAAATAAAGAAAAATCTATTCAACTTACAAAACATCAAGGGCAATTGACAACTGGCTGTGATGTTCACAAAGAAGGCGGTAGCAATTCCATGTTTCCCAAGAATCAACCTGTCCTTCACTCTGTTAGGTAGAAATAGAAGGCTTTGTAAACATAAAGCCTCTATTAAATACTTAACCTAATCATTCTCATACCAGCCACTAGAAAGCTCTTTGAGTAAATACCAACCATAGAAACGGGAGAAAAAAGGGGAAAGGGGGGGAATTTTTTAATCAATCATCTACAGGCTTAAAAGTTATAAGCCCTATACGTAGATCATTCAAATGTAGGAAATGTGATCCAACAGAGATGAAGTACTTGTTTTGTTTAACTATCTAAGATCTTCAACTCCAGAAAGTCATTCAAACAGAGAATTCACACTTCAGGATTCAAAGAAAGTTTTGACATGGAGTTGGAGAAGAAAGAAAATAGAATAATTTACCAGGATATGAATTCCCCGTCTAGCAACATTTTTCCTGTGCCTTTTTTTTTTTTTAGTATGGAATAGGGCTGTCAATAAAAACCCACGAATCCGAACCGAACCGAACCGTAGGTTTTGGATTAGGTCCGTGGATTAATGGTCCGCACACGGATTGAAAAATTAGAAAACCGTGCTTCGTGGTTCGGTCCATGGATTTTCATAAAAGAACCGTGGATAAACCGAACCGGACCATGAGAATTTAATAAATAATATATATATATATATAATGCGAATGAAGTTAGTGTTCCGTGTACTGGAGGACAAGATTGCAATTTACTTGTCCGTCTCTAATGCGAGTGAAGAATGTAAGATAACAGAGTAGTCCCAGCCCAAAGGTGCCTTTACTTAGGTTAGGCCGGTCTCCGGAGATGTAGAAAACTTCATACTGATTGAGTATGAAAAAATGAACTCAGGCTTTTCTTATCTTATATGCTTAACACATGCCACTTTTTTGTTATGAGTTGAGTTAGTGTAGTTACAGTAGCGTCGATAAGAGCTCTTGGGAGTCATATGAGTGTTATTGTTGCTATGAGTTAACTCTTTTCTTTAAGCAAATGTGGAATTTCTTTTTTTTATTTAGTGGAATGTAATAATCCGTGGATAAACCGTAAACCGAACCGTGATTTTTTTATTGCTTCGGAACCGGACCGTAGACTTTTGGTTTGGACACGGATTGCATTTCATCGGACCGTAGACTTTTGGTTCGGTCCTCGGATTCATACCAATCCGGACCAAACCGGACCGTGGACACCCCTAGTATGGACAGAGGAAGAAAACAGGGGTTTGGGTTTGGGGGAAATTTACAGGTGAAGGGATTGAATATATAAGTAAGGGTATGATAGTAATTCATTAATTTCCGTCAGTTAATTTAGTCCCTTTCCGACTTTTGAAAGTTTAAGGGGTCTCGGTGTAGGCGAAATCAGTTTAGAGGGTGTCCCACAAAAAGAAGTATAGTTCAGGGGGTGTCGAGGTAAATTACTCAAGAAAATACTAATTCTCCAACCAGTGAATGCAATTTAGCAGATAATCCTCAACCCCCCACCCCACACCAGTCTTTCTTCCTACCAAAACCAGCAGCACCCCACATAAGCAAGAATGCAGGACATTGGGCAGCTGCCTAGTTACATACAGCATATTCAACTGCAGACGAAGTGGAAAATAACATATTGAACAGTATAACTCACCAAATGATCAGATGTCCCATTCATAGCATCATCCTCAGATTTATCCAACGGAATCCTAAGCCACAACTTCAACAGGGAAGTAAAATACTAAGACTGAAGGCCATACAAGAGGAGGGAAAACAGGTATAGTGGTATGCATGAAGCAATTGCTTAGGCTAACATAATGGAAGTACGACAATCAACTCACCTGCATATTGTTCAGATTTTGAAGAATCTGGTTCACACATCTAGCATAATTAGCACAGGATGCCCCTTTAGGAGTAGGAAGAAGACATGCCTGCAGGAGAAATGAAAATAGTCAAGACAATAAGCTTCCTATGCAACAAACCTCTAGTATCAGCAAGTACAACAATCAAATACCTTTTCCATCATCTATTACAAGAACAATAAAGTGCAACATATCTCATATGCATTGAACATGTTAATGTACCTTCAAAGTGCCATATAATATAAGGCATTGACATAACTTAGTTAAAGAACGCATTAAAAATGAAAGGGAATCATAAGCAACTGGGAGCAAAATCAGCCAATCAAGTCTTGAGCATGGTTTCGACGTTTCATGGCTTTTGAACATTTGAAGGTATTGTTAATATCTTTTGAATGATACTGATTTTATGAAGTATAAATACTCATACACATTTGATGAAAAAAAAAAAAAAAGGATTTGATAAATAAATAAAAAAGAGGATTTTATAAATGTTTTTAGTGAATTGGAGGAGATCCTCTGTTATTTATCCATACTTCATATTAAGAATATCAGATCTGCCCCTCCAAAATGGAGGAAAAAATAGAGGGTTGGCTGCAGATGACGTTTCCTCCAAAATTTGAACAAATAGAATTATGGAGTGAGGGACTAAGGGTTGGTGAGGCCCTACGTAAAGCCATGTTGATGTTCACGAGAGATAGCTTCATTTCAAAGTGGGATACCTAGTTGATGTGTTTTGTGGGCTAGGAAATGCAATTGCGTACCAAGACCACCCAGTTGCATTTTAACATCATCTTGGCAACGTTATACATTCTACTTCAGTTTGAGTACAAGTTTTCTTTAGAGGAGTCCTGATAGTACACTTAATAATATTAGCTCATGTTATGAACTATAATATTTAGGGAGTTTTGATGTGTCTTAGACTATAAATAGGTGGTTAGGATCTCCAGTAGTTTTTTTTTTTTTAACCACTTTGAGAAGAGAATATTTGAGAGCATAGCTATGGATATTCTTTCGGGAAAATTTCACTGCCCAATAAATCTATCCCATTGATTTGGTTGAATAATTTCCGGGGCAGAAGAGCAATAAGGCTTTCCTAGTGCATCATGTTACATCGTAGCCATGTGTTTCCAGTGTACAAATACAACCTCGTCCTTCCTCTTTATTTCTGATGTTCTCTACCCAATGTGATTTTATGGAAGAAAAACAGGTAGAGAAAGATACTACAGCTATAACACCCTTGACCCATCACTTTTCATCTTCTCAACTTCCTCTAAACTGTTCGTAGACATCCACGCAGATGAGAAACACTGAGATGAAGAAGGGGCTCTCTCTTATTATATATATGAAACAAGAGGGCAAAGAAGAAATTGTAGTGTCCTACTATGAATTTGTGCTTTGTATGCTTTTTATTTGGGAAATAAACAGAACGTTATGAGAAGTAATTTAGACAACGATATTACTGGTGAATATCTTTTGCAATTGTTTTTTACCGATAAATTAAAATTATAAAACATTTTAACATGTTTATGAGGTCCTCATGACATCACGGGTCATAAATATTTGACAATTCACAATTATCAACTAGTTATGTTAGAATATTTCAACATATTTATGATGTCTTCTCATTCGCCCAACACATCCTTAATGATCCAGTTTTCATAACATTACATGACATGTCTCAAAGAAGTAACATAGAGAAATCCCTCCCAAACAATTATCTACAAAATAAATTTATGCAATAAGCCAATAACCTGTAAAGAAAGATGAGAAGCCCAAGATATTTCTTGCTTAAGTACAATTTCTGAATCCTTCCTAAGAATCTCATCTTCTGAATCCAAGTCAATCCATGAGCTAATTTTCCCTGTGTAACAAGCAAAGGTTTATTAAAGTGGCACGACAGTGGATGTGAAAAAAAAAAATCGGTAACCTATGAAAAGGAGAAACTCGGGATAAAGAACGCACCAGCAAGTTCAACATATAAGTTCAAAAGTTCCTTAACAGATATAGGCTACTCGAAATTCAAATGCTTAAACATCAAATGCTCAAACCATCGTTTATGCCACGTAAAAGGATGAGGTCCATGAAATAATATCCATTTCTGTCATTCCATGAAAGCCACAGCGACATATTTCATGCAGTTGACCAACTATTCCAATTAGGAGAAGTGATAGAAGTGAAGATGGTACAAGTACGACAGTCACCGTGCGACTTACATGAGTTTTGTGAAAGGAGCACCTGCGGACTTACTTAACTTTTGAGTGATCTCTTTGTGAAAGTAGCCATTGGGCATACAACAAGGTCAGCTACGCTCCCAAGACCCACCGTCCTTCAATCAGTTCATGCCCCCCAAAACTTAAACTCAACCAAATTCCAATGAAAGACAATTGATGCAATGTCCATTTCTATCACTATATCGATTTATATTATGGTTCCTCATCTAGTCTAGAAGCTAAGCAAAAGTCAAATGATAGCCATAACATCTGAACAGACATACCACCCACCCACCTCATAAACAAGAAACGCAGAGAAAATGACCATGTAAGCCACGCACTTACCAACAACATGACTACTCCACTGAGAAGGGCTCAAAACTAAGTCTGACCCAGCAAATGGTGCAATCCCAGATCCCTTACAACCAGTATCCATCAAGCTCGGCCGATAAGACGGTTCCATCTGTATCATATTGAACAAATAAGTATCAAAAGGTGCTCGAGTGAAAAAAGAAATTTTGTTTTCTACCTTAATCTTAACCAACTGGTTTTACCAAAAGGTTGACCTTATTAAAAAAGACGTAACAAATGTATCCTGAACCAACCACAAGCATAAACACATTATCAACCTAAAGAAAACAACATGTAAAGTACTTATGTAGAAGCATGAACCATCCCCATTAGTAGATGTATCACACAGTCTCCATTTAGCCCCTTACAACAATTGGACAAAAACCAATGAAAGCGGAAAAAAATTATAAAGTTGCTTCCAACCTACCCTTTCCTTTGGGTGCAAGGACAAGAAAAAAATTGCCAAAATAAAAATAAAAAAAGGATAAGAAAAAAGAGGGAGGCATTGCTGGCAGTGATCAGTAATTGTGATGGTGGGGTTATTGGAGAAAAGAAACAAATTATAGAGAGTGAGATAAGCTTTATTTTCAGGCTTTAGTAATTTGACTGCTTTTAGTTTGTCCCTGAAATGATTTTATTCCATTAGGATTTTATCCTTCTTTAATAAGAAAGGAGAACGCTTTGGTTTGGAAGTTCTTTTTAAGAGGGTTTGAGACATCGACGCATACCAAAATACTTCTCAAAGACTAAATGGTCTAAGTTTCTAGCATGACTTTTATCTCAGTGATAGCCCGACTAGTTACTAGTAACTACTTCAACATCTAAGGTCAAGCAAATCAACTAGCCAACAAGGAAGCAGTCCTCACTCTCTCACTCCATTTATACAAAGACGTGTGAATATAAATTACTACAGCTTCTTCGAAAAATGCTCGAATCAAGCCCTTCCGGGTTTTTTTTTTATAAATCCGCGCGCTGGACCTTAAAAACATGTTTTAAACACATCTAACGGTTCGGATCATCGAAATTTGATCTCGAACAAAAAATCCCACACCGTAGTATATAAGGGATCCCTTATTGGATATTTGTTTATATACAGTGCACTTCCAGTCCAGACGTCCGGACTGGAATAAAATCCGGACCTCATAGTTTTGGATCAAATCTTGACGATCCAAACCGTTAGATGTGTTTAAAACGTGTTTTTAAAGTCCAACACGTGGATTCGTTAAAAAAAACACTCGGAAGGGGTTGATCGGAGCAGTTTTTGTTTAAAATGCTTTAAAAACGCTATGTATAGCGTTTTTAACAAAAACTGCTCCGATCAACCCCTTCCGATTGTTTTTTTTTAACG
>JAXBDA010002706.1:0-40176 GCA_036023075.1 Gaultheria prostrata | reverse complement strand
TTGCTTATGGTTGTGGTTGCCGAAGAGAGGCGGTGGAACTTGGAAGTTGGTTGCGATGAGGGGGCAGAAGCAGGGGAGAGAGGAGGAGGGGGAGAGGGAGAGGGAGAGAGAGAGAGAGAGAGAGAGAGACGTAAGATCAGAGAGGAGGGGAAGAGAGGGTTTGTTTCCTAGTGAGGAGGGCAGTGCTGTCCATAGAAGTTCTTCATGTCATTCCGGCTAAAATGTTGAAAAAAAACATGTCCTTCTAACCCATGTAAAAATGCCTGTATCCTTTTCTTAAAAGAGGTAAAAAATGTTGTATTTTTGACTAATTATTCCTTATTATTATCCTTTAAAAATTCAAAATTTTCTATAACTTTTTAGATTATTAATTATACATAAACGTATTTTAATCTCCCTCTATTAAGTGTAAACCAACCACAGACCAGCATCTCGTCCAGCCCGACATACGCCTGCTCAAAACATACATGGCCGAGCACAGAGAATCACCACGGTAACTGTATAAGTTATAACCGTCCCAAAAGAGTATTGAGCATGCAGGCCTCTATCCCTAATTCCCTACGGGATAAGAATTAACAGTCCAAATCCCACAGGAACTTGTAACATTGGGAGAGCTACGGCTATTGGACAATTTTGGTGCCATCCACACCCCGAGATCTAAAGATCATAATCGTTATAGGAATAAACCTCCTTAAACCTCTATAAAAACACCCCCATAACATTGAGCGTAGATACACAGTTCTTGCATAGGCATCTAAGGTCATAGATTGAGGCCGTCAGAAACATACTCATCACCTCCTATGTATGAAGCTAATTATTAAACAGGGCCGGCTGAAGAAATTTAGAAATAAATTAAATTTTCTTCAGTATTGTCAGCGCTGAGTTACTCGTGTGAGATTAAGATAAATGAAATTCCAAATAAACTTGAAGCAAAATGTTACGGCCTAACAAAACAAAACTATACTCCCAAAAAATTATAAGAGCCCAAGGAAAATCCTGGAGCCTAGTTAGAATTTTCTCTCTCTTTTTTGCATACAGTTTTTTATTTATTTTTGTCGTCACTAAATGAAAATTCTGGAGCCGCCCTTACATAGATTCGCAACGTTGAGAAATAAATTGACAAAATGTCGCAGTGAAACACAAACAATACACAAGGGATGAAAAAGGTAAATAAGTCCTTATGAAAATAGGATAGAAATAGGAGCAAAATTGTGCAAGACTGCAAGACTTTAGAAGCAAATTTGTAACTCTTTCTATCCTTTTTCTTCTGTAGATATTTAAACCGAAATCTCTGTTTATTCATTTTTTAGAGGAGCATTTTTTCTGGTACTGGTTCTTGACCCATTTGATACCAGCAGAGATTCCGCTCTTCACCTTCTGGGCTCCCACCACCGCGGCTGCCTTTGCCTTGTCTAGCCCGGCTGAAGCCACAGCCTTCGCATCCTCCATCTTCGTGCCAGTGCCGCCACCCAGCCTTTTGTTACCACTAGTCACCGCCTTATCGTTTTCTTCTTCACCACCTCCCCATTGATCAACCCAAGTTGGTGCCTTGTCGCTTGCCATTGTTCTATGAAAATTTTCGAATCAAAAAGTGGGATTTTTAAGTGAAAAAAACAATTAAGGTCTTGTTGATTACCTAACTCTTTGATTTATATTTTCTTAATAGATAACACTTTGTATTAAGGTCTTGTTGATTACCTAACTCTTGGAGTTTTTTTTCTAAACTCGACGTGATTGATTAGAAGATGTAACATGTTAACGAGGATGGAAAGAGTTTGACTATCGTGGAGTTTTTAAACAATTTTGTTGACTTCTCAATATGGCCCACCTCGTAAACCAAAACTCAACAATTCCAATCTTTCATGTCAATCACAAATTTGAAATTCAAACAAAACCAAAACAGAATGAGAACCGAACAGAGCATAAGTAACCAAAGCACAAAATAAGATAAAATTGGGTGACGGTATCGATCTTTTTCCCCTTGAGGACTCATTTTATTTGATTTTTTTTTCCCGGTATTGATTTTTATTAGCAAATAAGATGACTTGAAAAAATAACCAAATATTAGGGATTACCAAGCGAACCCTTACGGGAAAAACAATCATAAATAAAGCCACAAAGATGATTTTTTTTTTTTTTTGGAAAAAAAAAAACCAATTCTTCTGACCATGATCTATACACATTATTAGATTATAAGTTTCTTAGGACTTCCATTGTAACAACATCGCGTGTGCACTTCTTCTTGCAGAATTATATTGAGATTTACTCCTAGATAAATAACAAATCTAGAGCGCTTTTTACAACAGAAGATCTAGATCAACAAATACACAAAAAGGGAAGAAAAAGAAAAAGTATATTACTAAAAAGCAATAATCCAAAACAAAAAAAAAAATTGGCATACCTTGAAATTTGAATATGTGCAAGTAGACCCACAAAGACAGCTTGGAAACCCTCCAGCCCCCACACGAGAGAGAGAGAGAGAGAGAGAGAGAGAGAGAGAGAGAGAGAGAGAGAGAGAGAGAGAGAGAGATTTTATATAGGAGAGCAACTGGGTGAGGGGCTTTGGAATGCCTGGTTGTGTCCTACAAAGGATTTGGACATATTTGGTAACGTGATAAGGTCCGAATTAGATGAGCATTAATGAGTTTGTTTCGAATACAATTTGGTTTGAAAACAATGTTTTTTAATGTAATGGGTTTTAATACTATAACAGAAGGGAAATTAGTCTTACACATTACGATACCAAATTAAATAGAAAATGTCTAAAATCAGCCCGTGTAAAAATGTATTAAAAAGAGTTTTAAAAAAAATACACTAGAGTGTATGCTTTTTTTATCTTTTTTTTTTTTTGATGATTGTCAACACAGTAGGCTATCAATTGAATGATCCAAATAAGTAATCACTATTTAAATGGTGCAGGCTCCACAATGAAAGACTTGCACATCATGTAAGTGCATGTTTTAAAATAAATAAATAAAATCTGAGAACAAATTTAAAAAAATCATTTTGGGTGTTTGGAAAAAAATTTATAGACAGAAATCGTAGGAATTTCTAGAAGATGAAAATGTGTCTAAAATTTACTACAAAATGCTTGAGTTTAGGAAGTAATTATTCAGTACTCTGGGAGTATCGTCACATGGTGCTGCAAACTACTCTAGGACCACACATTCATGTGTGGTGCATACACTTAATCGTGGATGCTACGAGAATGTGTGTTTGTGAAATGGTCTGGAACGACACTTTGCGGTGCCCAGAACTATTGAATAATTTCGCGAGTGTAGCGTGTTTCTCGCATGGAATTTTACATCCCAAGTGTTCATAAAGCTGATTTTCAATATCTAATTTCAGTAAATGCTATTGGCTGTTATTATTGCTTAATCGTAATTTCACAGTTATAAGTTAATCGATTGTCTAAGAATAAGGATGTAAACTTGAGGACTAGAGTTTTTACTCATTATAAGAAATAAAATAATAGAAAAAGTTAAATATAACTCTTGGAACAAAAAATAATAGTAAAAAGGAAATAGTATCAAGCTAAAAATGTAATATTTTTGGCAATTTGTCCTACAACAGAAGATTTTTGATAAAATACCAATTTTGTAAGATAAACAAAAATTCATATATTTAAAGAATAACTAATATATTGGCCTGCATTAGTTTTACTAGATTTATCTTGTTTGCAATTTTCCTTATCACACGTTAATGTATTCCTTCATACGCTTCTCTGCATCAATTTTAAGCAATTATATTAAACACGCTATTCAATTAATTACTCACCTTTTTCACTTTTCTAAGTTGGTTCTTTTATTTATTTAGTCATTTTTTATTGCAAGTCTTTTCGTTTAGCTAGCGTACAACTTTTTAAAGTAATCGGTTCAAATAGCATTACTTGGATCTTGAGAGGGAAAAAAATAAGATTGAATGAAGGTCGAGTAAAAGTGTTGCAAGTTCCATTTGAAGCAATCGAAGTACTGTCATGTATTTCCAACATTCTCGACAATCATATGTCACACAATCCCTAAATGAGTATGGATGCTTCACTTTCGTTGTGATGCCTGATTCACTGTCCCTTTGTATTTTGTACCACTTCAATTGATTAATAAAATTCTCTTTTCTTTAGAAAAAAATAAAAAACTATCACCTTATAACGTGAGAAAATAAAGTCAAATTTTTTTAACTTAGATGTCACATAATTCATACAGACAATCACATTTTTGTCTACACGAATAAATAGATTAATAATCGATGATTGAAAAAAGAATAGGCTAACGGCTTGGATGGTCCTCTTTTGACTAGATCGGGAAGGGAATTAATCGAGGTGCGCTTAAATTTGCTCGGACACCACTAACCATCGAAACATTAAAAAAGAAGAAGAAGGAATTGACTAACGGCCCAATGTACTCATTTTCTCTCTCTCATCTATTCCAGTTCAAGTGATGTTCAAACTCTCTTACAATACGGGTAGCCCAACACCACTAGACACCTAATGGGCAGAGCGCGATGGGCTTTATGGTCTAGTCAGCCCGTTCACTATTCTAGGCCCACATCTTGGTGGTCTAGCTTGGGACCTGTAAGGCCAGGCCGGTCACCTAGTATGCCTGACTTGCTTGATGAGCGATGACTCAGCAACTTGTTCGATTTGGGTCGTTCTCTCAATTATTAAGGGGCCGTTTTGGTAATGTTTTTGTTTTCTGTTTTTTGTTTCTAAAAAATTAAAAATAGAATCATGTTTAATGTTTATAAAAAAAAAAAAAAAAAACATGTTTGGTAATAAAATTTCTATTTTCTGTTTTTTGTTTTTAAATGACCATGTTTTAAAAACAAAGCAAATCACCTTTTTTCTGTTTTGAAAATATTCAGAAATTTTGAAAACGTTTTTATTAAACACAAAACATAAATAATTTACCAAACACATTTTTGTTTTTAGTTTTGAAAAAAATTGAAAATAAAAACAAAAAACAAGAAACAAAAACATTATCAAACGCCCCCTAATTAATCATTACTCATTTTTCTCTCAAATTATTACTCCTATTTTTAATTATTATTCTTATTTCTCTCTCTATCTCCCTACAAAATACACCCAAGTTTCAATTTCGTCCTTACAAAATATTTTATGTCAATTTCGTCCTTATAGTTTCGGACAAATTTCAATTTTGTCATTCCGTCGAATTAACGACGGAAAATGCTTATGTGGCAGTAAAAAATGCTTAAAATACTGGAAAAATGCTTAAAATACCGAAAAATGACAAAAAAATTTAAATACCGAAAAAAAGTCATTAGACAAAAAGTTTATGAAATTTGTCTAATGACTTTTTTTGAGATTAATTATTCGTATCGACGAGAGAACTCAAAAAAGTATAAAAATATGGCCGAATTTAAAAAAAAATTCACATAAGACGACACTTTTTTTTTTTTTTTGAAATGACAATAAAATTTATTGAAGAAAACTTGACAATGGGTACATCAAGCTGGAGGGAGAAAAGAGAGGACTCCAACCAAGGGTAGAGAAATTAAAATACCCTTTGGGCCAAAGCCGACACTTTATAGCAAAAAAAAAAATAGCTATTTGGTATTCTTTCGTCTTTTGAAAATATTTTTATCTAATTCAGCCCATAATTTATTAACAAGAGGAATTTCTATTTCTTTTTATATAAAGTGTCATCTTATATGAATTTTTTAAAAACTTTGATCCATATTTTAATACTTTTCTGAGTCCTCTCGTCGATACGAATGATTAATCTCCAAAACAAGTCATTAGACAAATTTCATAACTTTTTGTCTATCACTTTTTTCCGGTATTTTAAAAAAATTCGTAATTTTTTGTTTTTTTTTTGGGAGATTAATCATGTTTTCTAGTATTTTAAGCATTTTCCGTTTGCCACATAAGCATTTTTCGTCATTAATTTGACGGAAGGGCAAAATTAAAATTCATCTAAAACTATAAGGACAAAATTGACACAAAATATTTTGTAAGGACGAATTTGAAACTTGGTGTATTTTGTAGGAACTTAAATAGTAGATAAGCCTATAATGAATACGTTCTCATAGCTAGATTGCAAATTGGGATTCAATGTTTTTGTATTGGGTATCACTTTTTAAGGCTAGGCCATTAGATATTTCGGGCTTTGTCCACCAGGTGTTTTGGGTCTCGTCCCATTAGTGCTTTAATTTCTTCAATTTCGGTTGGAGTCCCCTCCCCTCTCTTCCAACTAGGGATGGCAAAATGCCCCCCCCCCCCGATTGGGAAGGATTTTTTTTTCTTCAAATTTTGGGATACGGGGACGGGTACGAGGGAAAATAGAAAAACCCATCCGTGGTCGGGTTGATATTACCCCGCCTCATTACCCGCCCTGAAATATATTTATAGGTATAATTATATTCTTACCTTAATAATCTTTATACTAAAGATATTATATTTTTATCCTAAGTTTATTATCATTCTTACCTTAATATTTAAACCATTCCACTAATATATCATTTTATTTATAAGTATATACATTTATTTTTCTTTTAGATTAATAATTTTTAAAAATTTCTTATGAAGCGGGGCGAGGTGGGTAAACTCGTCCCCCGATCGGGGTGGGAATAGGGGTACCTATCCGGTCGGGATCGGGTTCATGTGCTAATTTTCGGGTTGGGGTCGGGTACGCCCCATTGCCATTCCTACTCCCAACTTAATGTACCATTTGTGAAGTTTTCCTTTTAAAATTTTATTGCCGATCAAAGAAAAAAAAATGGTATCATAACAATAATTAAATATCCTTTCAAAAAAAAAAATCCAATGCAAAATATCTATAATTCTACCTTTCCAATATAGTAAAGGGAAATGATTTTTAAACTCACTTTTCATCCATTGCCACTCCTTTTGTTTTTTATTTAGTCACTTGAAAGTACTCCCTCCGTCCGAATTTATTGGTCCGTTTTGGGAGTCCGTGTCACTTTTCAGTTGTTTGTATTTTTCGATAGGATTTAAAAAAACATAAGCAATAGATATCTCAATTAATTTATAATTCAATTAAAATCATGAAAAATGTTATGAATTGAAAAATATAAACTATTGAAAAGTAGCATGGACTCTGAAAAAAAGACTAACGAACACGGATGGTGGGAGTATTAAATTGCCGCAAAAAGTGATCAAGAGATAAGGATAGTTTATTACTAATTTCAATGTGAATAAATGTTATTCCCTCCATCCCTTTTCAAGTGTGTTGCTTTGTAAATGCAACTTATTAAATAAATATTATCATTACTTTTTTTAGATCAACTTTTACCTCCACTATACACCTTTCACATCGATTTTTACTTTCATTTTTCAAAATTATCCTCTACCTTTACCCATTAATTTTTCAAAAGGGCAAAAAAATAATTCTACAAACTTTATTCATTAACTATTCAAATCACATTCTTATTAAGGGACAATTCAAAATTAAATATTCAACTATTAAAAAAAGGACGAAGAAAGTAAAGAACAAATGTAAATGGATATAAGGGAAGTGTGAAAATCATTTCTTAATAAATTGACGAACAAACATAGTTTCCCACATACAGGATACTAAGGTAGGACCCACTTCAATTCTATAGTATTCTGTGATCGTTTTTTTTTTTTTGTTAACTAATGCAGGGTGTTCCGTGCTAACTTACACATACCTCAAACAAATTCATACAATCTCTCCCACTGTCTTTTCACACACTTACGCATGGGGTGACCTACTCTTAGGACGATTGATTAATTGTTGGGGTCATTCCATTAAGTTTTGGTTTTTTGATTTTTTGGACTCTAGCTAGCTAATTGATGTATGTAAAGAAAATGATAAATATAAAAAAAACATAAAAAGTAAAAGAAAAAAATTATTACGAAAAGTGTAAAAATTTCTTTAATGGAACGGCACCTACTTTTTTTTTTTCCTTACAAAATTATTTTTGTTAAATTTTATCAATACAGATATGGGTAGCTGTTTTCCAACCACTTATTCAGAAACGATAGCCCACAATGAAAAAGTCACGATGTTGCATGATCCACGAAGAACTCGTGTAAGTTTGGTGGGGGCGTCTATATTCGTGCTAGTTTGGTAACATGGAAGACAAAAGTGTCCTATGGGCTATGGCACTTTGTAAAAATGGTCTACGGTCTACCTAACCTTGCTTTTTGTTTTTTCCTGGTGGATTACAAAAAAAGCAATAAATCTCAATTCCGTTGCACTAAAAAAATAATACTAATAAATCATTTTTTTTTATTTGTTTTGTCTTTATTCAAAAAAAAAATTACACTTACTAGGTTTGCGTCAAGTTTTCATAGATTATTGATTTGTCTTGACGAGAGAAATCTAAAAAGTATAAAATTAAGGTAAATACTAGTAATTTTTTTAATAAAGCCTAAAATAAACTAGTTTATTGGATTAATTTTGATTTTATTCAAAAAAATTAATTTTGACCATAATTTTATAATTTTAAAATTTGTCTTGTCGAGACAAATTAATAATTCACGAAAACTTAATGTAAAACTAACAAATGTAAAAAAAATTTACGTACCTTACTCTTCAACTGGAAACCGAGTGTTTGATAAAATCCTTGAGTATCATGGATGAACTAGTTAAAATTGGATAATTAAAAATTATCACATTAACTTTTGGTTATCCATTTGGAGGTTGCTAAAGTTAGAATTGTCAAGTTTTACATTGGTATTTTTTGTCAATAAAAGACGAGACCTCCATCACTTTTTCAAATTTGGATAACCAGAAAATATCACATCACTTTTTCAAACTTAAAAAAAAAAATAGTTTTTGAAACTGTTTTTTTAAATAATATTTTGGAAACTTTCTAAAAAAGAACATTTTTTTCATATAAAAAACAGTTTTGTGTGAAAACAGTTTTCAGTAAAACAGCTTTCTAATATAAATATTTCAAAACATTAATGAGAGGGAGAGAGAAGGTTTGTGTAATTATGGGTGTACTTGATTAAGTAGATGTGCGGTCCACTAAATTCGGTTATTGACAAAAATTGCTAATTTTGGTTATCCAATAGCCTAAATTTGTTACTCCGCTAAGAGGTTGCAACTTTGCAATAGCACTTTTTTGAACAACCAATTTTTCTAGTTTCGGTTAGGCCATTGAGGACTCATGTCACATGTAAGATTGTGAAACGGCTATGATAGGGATGTAGGAAATAGTCCATGGTGCATGCAAATTAGCCCCGGACACCTTGTGTGTTTTTATTTACTTTTTGATGACTCAGTTGTCTATGCACCCTTCCAGCCTTAAAAAAAAAAAACTCTTAAAATTTAGTGAGAGAGTGAGAATTGTGGTTTATCATGCATGTTAGTCTGACATGTGATACATAGTCCCTTCGTCCCAATTTATTAGTCACTTTCGAGGAATTCTAACTTATTAGGGGATCATTACTGGCCTCTGCACTTGTCATAATTTTTCTTTTTTCCTTTTACCCTTCAAAACATCATCATACGTGTACTTAGTTTTAAAAAGGAAGGGTAAAAATGTAAACTTTGTAGTTTAAAAAAAGGAAGGCTAAAATAAATTAAAAATACGAATTTCGAGACATGTCGTTCTCCTCACATACATCAACTAAAAATTCAAATAGCTGATAAAAAAACAAAAATTCAAATAGCAAAAACAACTTAGCGAAAGTCCACATGCTATATGTAAGAATTTTTATGAGAAACTCACCCTTATTATAACCAATGATACGTACAAAACATAATTTTAATATACAATTCCGTACAAAATTGTATCCAATGCCGTTCAATACGTGTAAATCCACACAAATCGGATATGGCTTCCGGAGTTATTATTATTATTTTTCCATTCAATTAATATACATCAGTGGGGGATTAGCGGGGAGTAAGTGACTTCCGGAGTTATTTGCTGAAAATATCTAATCGTGCTTATCTTTTCTGATTCAACTTGTGTAATTTCTTCGGCTTTAGTGGTTAGTATTGTTGACAATGATTCATAACCAAATTTTGGAAAGAGAGTCGTTATTGGACTTTAGATTTAGGTTGATTTGCAAATAAGAATACCGGCAAAAAGATTACTCCCTCCATTCCAATTAATTTGATAACCTACTACGAAACTACGCATAATTTTCAAACTAAAATATAATGTATGTATCAAAATAGTTTTTGAATTTTTTTGCACTTTATTAAAGATCTCAATGAAATTCATCAAACAAGATCCATATTGACTATACATTATTGGATGTAGTTTCAAATGTTTCGTACTGGACCATCAAATTGAAACGGAGGGAGTATTTCTTTTTCCCTGTATTCATAACAAAATTTCGATTTGTAGGTTGATTTTACTTCCATCCTCTCGGGTTGTGTTCCTTTGGGTCTGTGTGGATTCGTATGGATTCATTTTCGTTTTCGTTTGTTGGGCTACCCATTTGCTGGGATCTCTACCTCCTGTTCTTTTTATTTTCTTTTCTTTTTGCTTAGTAATTAACGAGAATAATTTTAGTAACTCTCCTGAGGGTATGCTTATTTTGTGGTTCATTACGATAATCAAAATCGTTCATTTTGTTCAAATGTTTTATAGATCGGGAATTTTTTTATTTAATTCGAATAATATTAAATACGTACAATGAGTTAAACGAATTAAAGGAGAAATAACAACAACGGAAGGCACCAACAAAAAACCCAACAACCAACGAACGAAAAATCCACAATATTTTCAAAATAACAAAATAACAAAAACACCAAAATTAATCCAAAAGGGAAAAGGTTGACAAGATACCAACAAAATAACAAAAACACCAAAATTATAGAGTACCAACTAACCACCTAATTTCTTGCTAATTTATATATGGGTACAATACTTTTGTATACACCAAATGTACACCGTTTCTATGTGACCCATTTTCTGAGGATTCCTTTCTTGCAAGCAAGTTACCACTGCCTATTCTCATGGAACCCTCAATCCGATTGACAGCTCCTAGCCTCCTAACACCAAACGACCAACCGATTTCATTGAAGCTCCAAGCTACCTTGATCTATCTTGAAAACTAAGCTGCCTATATTGCCCTATGAAGATATTGAAATACAACCCTCCTCTCCTTCACAACTCAATTCATTCTGTTCAAATTCATTTGTTAGGTCGCTATACAAAAGTTCTGGTTAATCGGATATTTGTAAGCGCTTGAGCTACGAGTTTAAATTTTCAGTTAAAAATTTCAAAGAAAATAAATAACCTCTTAGATGAAGTAGTTATTGATATTCGTTTGAGCTGAATTTTTATAGCGTCCCTCAAAAATAAATATGAAAAAATTAAACAATTTCGATCTACAAAATGAGACACAGAATGAACATACCCATGCAGAAAGTAGAGGTGAGCGGAAAATCCATCAAACCGTTAATCCAGTCCAAACCGATCCAAACCGATAGGTTTGGTTCGGTTTTTTAGTAACGTGGTTTGGTCTTGGTTTAAAAAAATTAGAATCCGTATTCAATGGTTTGGTTTGTGGATTTACGTTTATGGTTCTGGTCCCAATCCGATCCGAACCGTGTATATTATATATAAATATATTTATATATATAAGCCATGGAGGAGGATCTTATTAGGGCTCCCTTACGTAAGCCTTATGTAAGGGATTTGTCGTTCGAGATTGAATTTCAATGATCCGAGACGATCCGAACCGTTAGATGTGTTTAAAACATGTTTTTAAGATCCACCGCGAGGATTCGTAAAAAAAAAATACCCGGCAGGGCTTGATCCAATCAGTTTTTGAAAAAACGCTATGTATAATGGTTTTATCGAAAAATGCTTGGATCAAGCCCTTTCAGGTATTTTTGTTTTTTACGAATCCTCGCGGTAGACCTTTAAAACACATTCTAAACGCATCTAACGGTTCGGATTGTCGAAATTCAATCTCGAACGAAAAATCCCTTACATAAGCTATGTAAGGGAGCCCCTATAAGATCTTCTCCCATATAAGCCATAGTTAGCTAACTTTCTAATTTAATTTATTCATTATTCCTTCTTTGTGCAAGATTTTATTTTGCCTAAAATTCATAATTTATTCTCTAAATTCCAGTACACCAGTAGTGGTTTAGTCATATCCAATAAATTTGCTAATGAAATTCTCCATTCCAATTTTGATTCCACAAGCACGTTTCTATTTTTCTAAATTTTTATATATGATTTGGTCATTGCCTATTCTTATTCCTTGATTTTCTTCATTACCATGATTAATTTTAATGATATTTTAATGGAATCAGATTTAATATAAGTTTTGGTTTATTAATCTTCAAAATTTTAAGTACTTTACTAGTTTACAGAAATAATATCTCAATTTTAAGCAAACCGTGGTTCGAAACCGAAACCGATCTGTATCTTAATGGTTTGGATTGGTTTGGTTCTATGCCTTTTATGGGTTGGTTTGGTTCTCCAAATTCATAATCCGTAGGTAGTGATTTGGTTCTTGATTTACTACAAAACCGAACCAATCCGGCTCATGCTCACCCTAGCAGAAAGTGAACAAAATTGTACTCATAATAAACTCCAATTTTTTTTGTGTGGTTTCTATATTCGAATAGAAAAATCTTCATACTGACCCGACCTGTCACTGTGATTCCGAACCCCACTTAAGTATCATGATTTTGATGCGTCAGTGAGTGCCAATCACCCCACCACTTCATGCATCACCAATAATTTGACGATACACCGGTAACGAAAACTACCCCAAAAAACAAAGGGTAAATTACAAATTACCTCCCCTGAGTTTTCAGTTTAATATAGATTCCAACCTCAAGTTCTAGAAATTTCATTGACATCACTCGACAGAAATTCCGAGTTACTTGAGAGTACCAAAATACTCCTTTACCCCCACTTATTTAAACAAAATTACATATGTGACCTATCTTCTACGAACCTCAAAGCCTTTGCTGTTCCGCAATCCTCTCTATAAGGATTCGACCAAAATCTGGCTCCAATGCTTCTATCCTGCATACTCATTGTGTTATTCTACACCATCCTTCTTCAATATTGTTTTGTCTTTCTTCGAAACCCTCTCAGCAAGGGCATGCCCGAACCTTCTCCTAGCGACACGATCTCGCATAAGTTATCCCGACCTAATCCTTGAATTCGGAGTTGCTCTCTCTCTCTCTCTCTCTCCCACTCCTTCTGTGTGGGTGTGTGTGTAACTTACTACATATCTATATATGTATTTGTACATCTATAGTTGTATGTATTCATGTATGTCATATTTGCATATTACACATCCATGGTGTATACGTGTGTGTGTGTACGATAGGAAACAAAAAAATTTGGGGATGAGAGAGAAGTATGTTCTTCATCATGGGGTCTCATTCTAAAGCGAAATTAACTGAGTGACGTCAAGTATTTGTTGCCTTCTGCTATGGAAATTGATGGAATTGAAGTTGAAGGGAATTAATATCAATCCATGTTAATTACCAAGTTTAATTTTTTTTTAGAAGCCTAAAAAGAGAGAAGAGTAGAGAATGCAAGAAGCCATCACACACATTTTCTCTTTGTTTTTTTTTTTCTTTTGTTTGCAACTTTTTTTTTTAAGATGTTTTTCAATTTCTTGAAGGTAATTAATTTTCACACCCCAAATTGTTATCCATACACACTTTTTGTCTTTTAGTGAAATTTTTACACATAAAAGGTTCACTAAAGGACAAAAAAGAGGAGGTGAAATCCATGTACAACAATTTGGGGGTGTGAAATCACTCCCCTTTCTTGAATTTGAAATATATATGGTCCTTTTTTTTTTTTATTAGAAATAGAAATTTGATAATGGACCAAGGGTTTGAAGTTTAAGTTAATAAAATGGCCAGGGGTGTAGGTTTTTCATTTAGGCTTGTACAATGAACAAAACGAGGTGGTAGGTCAGTTTTTTTTTATTTATTTTTAAAATAGGTACGTAAGAGGTAAGGGTTAAAAGGGGCATTTTCTTAAGAATTTTGTTGCTTACATCATCAGCTAACAGTGTGAGAAAATTGCAACACAACTCATAACCTTATCCTTATGGGAGGAGACTGTAATTTCTAGAAGGTGATGGGGGAATTTGTTTTAAGATCAAACCTTAGAGGAGGTCATTGTAATTTCCCCCAAAAAATTAGAGAGAGAAATTGAATTCAGTGGAAGCCACTCGTTATATAGTGGGTATCGAAAGCAGATTAGAGAGAGAGAGAGGAGAGATGAGTGATGGTGGTGGTGCAAAGGAGGAATTGGGGGTGGTGGAGAGCAGAGAGTGGTATTTGTCTGCCTACGCGCCGGACGGTGTGCCGACGTCTGAACATCTCAAACTCCGCACATTGAGCTTGTCACTAGGCCCTGATTCAATCCCTGACCAACACGTAGCAGTAAAGCTGCTATGGATCTCCGTTGATCCGTATCTACGGTCCAGAATGACCGGCCACAGCGACGGGCTCTACTTTTCCCAGTTTGAGCTCAATCAGGTTCGCACATTACATCTCAATTTCTCCAGTACTCCCATTGCCGGTTTCCACGCCCTTCTAACCAAACCGGGCTCGGCAAGTAATCTAGCCGAGCTCGGGCTCAATAATCTAAAACTCGACTCGCTTGTATAAGCCTGCCTTGCTTGCTTACATAGGCCCGTTTAGTAAATCAACGAAGCTAGGCTCGTTTGTAAGTGAACAAAATTCGAGCTTGAGTTTCAGGCTCTTATAGTGAACAAGCCGTTGAGCTGAGCTCAAACACCACAAAGATAGGCTTTTACTCGGCTCGTTTGTACTTCTACTTCTTATGATCACTGATTTTTAAGGTCCCCTTTATGGTTTTTTTTGGCTTATTGCGTTTCTCGAGGGTCATTCTCTATCAAAAAGCCCTTGAGCGCAACCGAGCTTATTTGCTCTGAAGCACCATCACGTGATGTTCCTGAGCCTTGGCTAAGTTTCCCACTTCATAAAATAAGATAAAATGAGACTTTTCATTTTAATTGAGTTTTATGAAGGTGTGATAAAATCGCATTATTTTCTCACTTGATAAAATCTATTTTTGATAAAATTTTCTCTCAATGGCTTATTTACCAATTTGCCCTTCTTTTCTTTTATCATCTATGAACAAAAAATAAACGTTAAAAACTTACCCAACAGTACCAATTTTGTTTTACAAAATATTCACTTTGAACCTACTAATTTTTTTTTCCTCATTCATCAACATCCCACAAATACATGGTCTGGTCAAGTGCAAATGAAATTTTTTTTTGGTTACATCATTCAAATTAAGGCTGGGGCGTGTCTGTGTTTGTGTTTGTGTTTGGCGTAAGGTGGGGTTCCAGACAAAAGTTAATGGGTTGGGGGCAAAACGGTAATTTCGGCTAACATTTTAGAATAAGTTTGAAAAAATCTCTTCCAAGCTTTTATCAATTGAGAGACTTTTTTTATATCAGATAAAATCAAACGGGAAACTTAGCCCTTAACACTTAATGATGGAGTCCAGGCCTTGAAGCACCACGTGTACGTAGGTGTTCACTACACGGTGGTGCTCCTGATTATTATTTCCCTTCGAACTTCAGAATCTGGTGTTTTTTCACTCTCTGATAATGCAGGTACTGACTGAATTTGGGATAGGAAGGGTAATTCGGTCAAAGAGCAGTGAATTCAGCGAGGGTGATATTGTAATTAACCCTTATTCTCCTATTGCGGAGTACTGTGTGGTGTCAGCTGCTTTACTTCGAAAGATTGACGCTGGGATTTCATTGCCCGATTATCTTAGTTCTCTGGGTATATATATTATTTTTCTTTAATGTAGATCTATAATATTGCACATTATGATTTACTCATTTGACCCTTGTGCTAGTTATACTTATTTTTGACATGCAATATGGCTCGGGTAACATGAAAATCAGGGGTACCTGGATTTACTGCTTGGTTGGGGATAGAGGTTCTTGGAAATCCAAAGCCAGGATCAAATGTATTTATATCGGCGGCGGCCGGAGGTGTTGGAATGTTTGCCGGACAGTTGGCGAAGCTTAAAGGGTGTAGAGTTATCGGAAGCACCGGATCTGATGAAAAGGTATTTTTAGGCACAATTTAATGGGACTTGTGCTTAACAAAAAAAAAAAAAAAAACTTAGAAGAACTGTAAGTGAGTCTCTTAGATCGTCTTCACTATATGTTGTAATTTCATATTTTAGGTAACCTTTTTTAAACCTTCATAATTAGAGAGAATATAATAATAACAAATCACTTTAGTGTAGTAAAATTAAGCTTTTGTAGGAGTTTAATTTTTTTTTGGTAAACTAATAGATACCAACTGAAAGCTATGCATTGCTCTGTTCAAGGTAGATAATTTTAAAAAGAGTGATTTCTGAACCCCTTTTTTGATAAGTACACCCCTTTTTTTGGATAAGTGCACCCTTTTTTTTTTTTTTTTTTATCTTTTATAAAATGAGGGTGTATTTATCTAAAAGGGGGTGTGAAAATCATTTCCCGGTACTAGTATCAAGTAATTTGCAAGACGGTTAGAGCATCTTCACCAGGTTCAATAAATATTGAGTTAAATTAACCCCAGAAATCCACTTTTGTATTTTAGCTAATCCCCATGGTACTCCGTAATTTGCAAGAAGGTTTAGAAGTAATTCGCTGGATTAGATGTTTTTCCCTCTTCCGTGCTTGCCATTTTCCGGTTGTTGGGTCTTTATCCTCAATGTACCCTTTGTTGAGTTAATAATATTTCTTGTCCTAAAAAAAAAAATGAAGATTTAGAAGTAAAGCCAACACAGCTTTGTTTTCCTAACACCACACACGAAATGGAGAAGTTATTGAGTGTTCTTGGAGCATTGCTCTAAGGACCTTCTATACAATACGCTTATGTGAGATTCACACAATGGGGGTTGGATCGCACACAAATGTGTGGTGTAGGAGGCCTTTGGAGCATTGCCCATGGAGCAACTAATAGTTTCTTCTATGCATATATTTTTAGTTCATTTTATATTATTTATATATTTCCATATCTAATTCTCACATCATGGTTGATTCCAGTTCGACCGCAATTGAACCGGTGATTCATCCACCAGGTCCCTTTTTCGGTTCTTTCTCCAATCCGATTTTCAAAACATTGGACATAACCACTAGAACATGCTCAACCCTCTTCTCCATAGTGAGAAAAGAGAAAAAAGAAGGGAAATGATTTTCACATCTCCTTTTAGCTCTTTATTGGGACTAAACTTACTCCTAACACCACCAACATGTGGTGCAGCCTTAGCTTCAGTATCGACATAAGTGTGGTGACGGGTACCCCACACTTACTTTTTACTCTTTCTAGTTTAAAAAAAATTAATGATAAAATTCACTATAAGTCCTATAGTTAAATGGCTCAGCTAACCAACCCTCTTTTCACCAATTCAACCTCATAGGCTTATAGGCCCAAACTAAGACTGGAACAGTGGGCCTCAATACATACCCAATAGTTATTTCCAGGCTTCATTCTAAAAGAACACAAGTTGAGCCTCAGTCTGGGCCAATTTTTCACTCAGAAAGGGAGAAACGAATAGTAGCACCTCTTTGTTTTCATAACCAAAAAATAAAAAAAAGGGGCTTTGGAAAAATTCTTATTCATTTGATCATCATTTTTAACTCAGCCCACAAAAACTGACACTGAAAGAATGGATATTTATTTAAACTATGAAAAAATCATTTGGAAAAAACAATTGTTTTTTCGTACGTATATATGGTTAAACCTTTGTTTTTCTACCGGAGGACACAATTTTTTTTTAATCTGATTGTTAACCTCTGCTCTTAAATTGCCAATACTTGTTTTGAAATATATATGCTTCTGATCATCTTAGATAATCGGTTGATGATTAAAAAAAACTTACAGGTGAAGTTATTGAAGGAGGAATTTGGATATGATGACGCATTCAATTATAACAAAGAGACGGATTTCGATGCTGCTATAAGCAAGTAATTTTGTTTTCTGTATTTCATTTTTCCCCATTTGAAAATTAGCCAACATGAAGATATTGATGAATTTACGGTTAAATTAAATTTCATATGATTGTTAAAGCAGAATTCCAAAAATGTTTCAGGTACTGCCCTAATGGAATTGATATTTACTTTGAGAACGTGGGAGGAAAGATGCTAGAGGCTGTACTTAACCATGTCAACCAAGGTGCCCGTATTCCAGTTTGTGGCATGATTTCTCAATACAACAAGGTACCTAAAAATGTCTCAATAACCATATCAAGTTCTGTATATCCAATTTTTTATTTTAAATAAAAAGATATTTGAGTCGCCTGGAGGTGGGTTTAGTTTGATGGGAGAAAGCTTACATTGCACTGAAAATTTTCACACTGTACTCTCCATTTTTATGTGACAGTACGTACGTTGTCATTTGAGAGTTGAGACACATTGACGAAATTTCAATAAACGAAGGACCAAGTTGAGAAAACATGAAGTTTAAGGGCTGAAGTGAGAATTGAACAATATTGTGGGGTTGAAAAAGTTACTTTACCATCCATGCATGTTGTTATCCTTTTTCTTTTTCTTTTTTTGTCGACGGTCAGGGGTGTCTAGGGCCAGCTTACGCGCACCTCGAATATGCATTATGGGGCTTGTGCTTTTTCCTAACCGTGGAGCATGTCATTTCATGTTTCAGAAATGGACAGAGAGAGAAGGGGTGAGGAACCTGCTGAACATGGTGGGTAAAGAAGTAAAGATGCAAGGGTTTTTGGTGGGTACATATTTGGATAAATTTGGGGATTTTATGGAGGAAATGGTGGGGCACGTAAAAGAAGGAAAGATTCATGCCAAACACAAGATCTACAATGGGATTGAGAGCTTCTTGGAGAGTTTTGCTTCGCTCTTCTCAAGCTCCAATGCTGGAAAAGTTGTAATTCAACTTCATTAATCTGGCCATAAATTGAAGCTTATAATAAGCTGTCCTATGTGTGTTTTGATCTTGGGCATTCTGCACCTTGAAAATGCTTTATTTGTTAATAATCAACTTTTTAATTACTTATTGGATTAAAAGTGCATGCAGTTTCTAATCTCTTAAAATAGATGCTCCAGCCTTCATGTGTCGTGGGTTCAATTGATTTAGAATTGTTTTGATCTTAGGCATTCTGCACCTTGAACATGCTTTATTTGTCATTAATCAACTTTTTAATTACTTATAGTATGAAAAGTACATGTGCATGCAGTTTCTATATGACACTAATCTCTTTATTTAAGCTATTCATCTTCACTTATTAAAAGGACACTTGCAATGTTCATTCAAATATGAGGTGAAAATAAAATGAAATCTTTTCTGTTACTCGGTAACAAAATAATTACATCTACTAATTCAGATGAGATCGCCTAACCATTTATGTAAATTTGAAAGGAAATATATACATAGTTTTAAATACCGGCCTTTACATTACGTATCGGCCATTATGTAACGGTTTTGGGTTCTCCGGTACCCTTATATCATGGTATGCCAGCGAGAGTGAAAATTGCATGCGTTTCGGCCCTCGGTTCCCATTATGTACCGGTCCGTATCGAATTCACGAACCAGTTCACGGCTGATACTCACGACCGTTCGGATTATTTAAGAAATTTAAAATTATTTTTTGCCACAAAATGATTTTTAAAAATTCACAACCGATCCCCTTTACTTAACATTCGATAGTACCGGATCTATTACACTCAAACCTACCGTTACGCATCGCAAAACCGTTATTTAAATGGAATTCAACTTCACACCCCTCTTTTCAACACTTGCACCCCTATTTGTTTTTATTAGAGTGAAATTACTGAAATATCCCTGCATTTCAACATCTACACCCACAAGGGGTTATAAAATGGAGGGGTATTTTAGTAATTTCACCAAAAAAGCAATGCCCAATTATCTATAGCGTGATCACCATTTGTCCATTCTACTAAATTTAGAATCGATGGATCAATGAACAAGATAACCTAAAAGACATGTGACAATAGTGACATCATATATATTGCGTCTTCGAAAAGGCTTGACAAATTTAAAGGTTTGTGCATCATTTTGAGGAAGCTTAATTGTGGGATAATATAATATATACAAGGACGGTGCCAGGATTTTATATCTGAGGGAGCCGCAACATAAATAACAAAATTTTAAAAACACAATATCTAAGTGCTCTTAACAAATGTCTTAATACGGAGTAGTACCCAATGGAAAAGACAATATTTAAGTACTCTTAACAAATTAAAAGCAACTAGGAAGTGAAAAAAATAAATTAATGCGTTGCCTCAACTAAATAGAACGCAACGCTCTGCCGAAATGTTTGGTCAAACAAGTGAATTAGAGTAATGCTGTAGCGGACTGTTAATTTTGGTAGGAGCCAATCAAAAGTTTTAACTTATCAAAAATAAATTTTTGCAATAACAATTTTTCCTTGGGCAGGGCCATGGCCCCCAACAGCCCACTAGTCCCTCCGTCCCCCTCTCTCTCTCTCTATATATATATATATATATATCTTTACCGACCGGAAGTGGCGGCTTATCCAGTTTGCTTGACGGAGTAGTTGTTTAGAGATTCCTAAGTTTCATAAATCGGCCGTACGGTTTTTCAGTCTTCCAATAACATTATATTCCGATATACCAGTGAGAGCGAATTGAATGCGTATCGACCGGTTCCGTTACGTGTCAGTCCGTTTCCGATTGAAGAACCGATTTATGGCCGTCACTGCTGATATAAAAATGATTCTTAAAAAATTACAACCACGACAACAAATTCCCTTTACGTAATGATCAATTACAATGCACCCGATAAAGTTATACCTAGACCGTTATCATTACACGTCCCCGATACCATTATTTAAAATCTTGAGATCCACGGGTTTGCTGCATATTCTATTTTGACTCTCTCTCATGTTCGTGTTTTACTGTTTTAGGCTCTTGCGGTGGATATAAATGAATAAAATTGAGATTAATTAACCGGTGGTGTATCGAGTACTCCTGAACCCCCATCGTTTATTTTGGACGATTCCCCCATAAAACTTCTGACATTTTCTTCGTCCCAGACCGGGAGAGGCACAGTCATGGGAAAGCTGTTGAGCAAGCTAGACAAATCATCATCCATGGAATGCATCTCCTCCAACGGGTCTTTTGCCTTCATACCTATGTGGACAAAAATTAATTGCAAGTTTTCTTAATTTGGACCCAAAAAAATCATAGAAAACGTCCAAATTAATAAAATTAAATCGGATTACTCGAATATTGTAGTCCTAGTTAACTAGAATAAATACGCGTTGAATGACATTTAAGTGTAAATCAATTATGCAAAACAAAAAAAGAAATGTCACATTTACCGCTATTCATTGATATTTCCAGCTTCATTTTTCCTGCTTCGGCCAAAGTTTTAGACTCCTCCACTAGAGCATCAAGCAAGCCACTATTCCCCACTGCAGGTGCTATGTCACAATATTCATCAACTTCAAATGGTGGTGCATTCATGTAAGCACCACCAACACCACCACCAAAACCGTTATCACCGCCAGCATACCCTAAAGAGACTGGTGGTCCATTCATGTAAGCATTACCAACACCACCACCAAAACCGTAATCGCCGCCAGCAGACCCTAAAGAGACCGGTGTAGCCGCCCCTATTGCCGGTGGTTGGAATGAGGGGAGCCCGGTCTTCGTGGTGGGGAGTACACCAAGTGGGTTGTACTGAAAGCTATCAACAAAAATTGTCGAGGGTGACAACGAAGAAAACGGCGAAAAAGAAGGTTTTGATGAGAAATCCTCATTCAAAGAGTTGAATTGGTTGTTGGGATTGGGGAGAAATGAAGAACTTGCTTGGGGTTGCAAAGGGTTTTCAATTTTTCTATAGGGAAATCGAGTCAAATTGGCGAGGCAGGGGTAGTTGAAAATCGATGAAGAGTTTGGGTACGTTGGTTGGGGTTGATCGAATTGTACTGGGACGTCGTCAGGGTAAATTGGTAATCCTGCACGTTGGAGTCTTTTAACCCTAGTGTGCCAGTAGTTCTTGATCTCATTGTCTGTTCTACCAGGAAGCTATGTGCACAAAAACAACAAACGTAAGCAGTTAGAATAAATCAAATAAATAAAATACAAATGAAGAGTATGCCAAAAAAAAGAATAAGCCAAAGGAAGCAGTAGGTTTAGAAAAATAGTTGAGAACACTCACAAGAGAGAGATTGAAAACAAATGCAGGTAAGAGCAAATCAAAAAATCATAGTTGCAGGAGATCAAAAAAAATAAAAAGTAATCCAAGAAAAAGAATAAAGGGCGAAAAATATTTTGTGAAGTACTGTGATTTTGCAACCAAGAAAAAGAATAAAGGGATGTGATCGAATGCATTTAATTTTACTCTACTTTTTTGGAACTTTCTTCACCTTGTTTGGAACATGTTTTAGAAACATGTTTTGGAAACAAACTCAAAAAAATAGTGGGACCCACTTTTTCTCTCTCTAACTTTTTAATCATTACTCTCATTTCTCACTCTATCTCTCTCCTCCTTTTTTCTATCTCCACAATTATTACTCTCATTTCTCTCTCTACCTTTTTCCAAATTTTTCAAAAACACTTCTCCAAAACATAAACCAAACAAAGCGCTTGTATTTGTTTCCTCCGACTTGTCCATCTTTTTTTGTTTTGACTTGTTCTCATTTTGAGTGTGGTTGCTTATGAACATTGAATTGTTTTTTCTATTCGTTGCAAGAACAATTTCTAATATTTCAATTCAAAAGTTTTGATGCCTGCTTTAAATCCTTTTAATCTTTGTAATTTGTTTCCAAAGATTAATAAATTTTGCCTTTAAAAAAAAAAGAACCCAACAACTCCATGACTGCCACAGCAAAAGATATTAATTGCGTGCTATGACTCTAAAACTTTCCTATAGACCCATTTAGTGTAGGTTTTTGTATGAAGACTTGGGAAGTTAAACGTCTCGATTGATTATTGTACTAATTAGGGGGAGATAACATCTTTTTCCTGATAAAAAAAAATTATCTTTGTTAATCGGTTGGAGTTATTGTAATCAATAAAATTTCAACCATTAGTGTAGGTTTATACTAATTTCAACCATTAGTGTAGGTTTATACTAATTTCAACCATTAGTGTAAGTAATCAATAAAAATTATCTTTGTTAATCGGTTAGTTTAAAAAATAGTACCCAATTTTTGTTTGTTAAATTACCATGCATAGCACGGGTTTTATTCTAGTTTATGTAATAGGAGGACGAACCTGTGAGAGTAAAAATTAGATCCGTAAGGTTAGATCCTAGACCTATTTATAGACCATTAAGCACCACTTTGTATGGAACAAATTAATGCAACCAAATGCTAAAGGCACCTCTTTGAATTAATCAAAGTAGGCAACATTCGGAGGCAGCCACTAGGTTTCCGTACGGCACTCATTCGGAGATTACCATTTGGTTTAAGAGTTAATCACACATTTTCAACCAAATTGATGGGCATGGGCCACTTCCCTTTTCCATAATAATCTAAAGGCACCCTTTGGTTTCAATCCAATAACTATGTCTAATTAGTCTAAAATTAATAGGCACAACTTTTAGTATTATAAATTAAAAGTCACTTCTCTGCACAAAAATAACCAATACAACTCTTAGGCTTAAAGACAAAAAGTTGCAACTCTCCACATATAAAATGAGACTTTCCAACGAAATATGAATATTTTAAAAGCAACCCAAATAAAAGCTTATTTATTTTGAAAAAACCCTAACAACGTATCGTTTAAATAGGCAAAGAGAACCCTATGATATGGTGCAAAGTACAAAATGACGCCCCTTTCGAAGTGGTGCACCGCCTGCAGAAAATAATACTGTTTCGAAGTGGTGCCTGCCGACCAAATCAATTCTATCTTTGAGGTGGCAATGATGCATGTCAGTAATTATTTCTGTCTATTTTTTCAAAAAAAATTATATATGAGATATTCTCTATAACTATTTTATCTAAGTAGCATGGACTATGGAGATTGAAGGTAGTATACGTTATGTTAGAAGACGTGTTCTTTGTTTTATTTCATTTTTTTTTATTGAGGTATAAGAACTTGAATATAGGCTAAATACTTTGGAATCTGTTTGATGTTCTCTTGGATACTCATCTTCAATAGAAACCTAAACCTGACTTTGACGGCGAACTGACTTACCCCCAAATTCCATTTGTAAGAAATTTGAAATTTGTGTTGGTATCTGCCTTTGTTTTGTATAAGTGTATCGATTATTAATGCAGTGATTGATTGTGTGTGGGATGAGAAATTGGTGGTTAGTATTTAGTAATGCGTGAGATGACTTCTAGCTAATGCATAATTGGTGAAAATGATCGTAGAGATGATTGCTTAAACCCTAAGCCTTCTTTCTATCTTCTCTATGTTTTTGTTAAAAGAATGTTTCTTCCCTTACCTAGATTTGTATGCTTAAATTCGTACTTTGGCCCTAAATTCTGATCTTCGGAACTCTTAACCAATTAACAGGGACTTTTCCAAGGAAATATTTGAAAATTGTAAATCAACCAAGTTAGACTCGTGTTTTGCGAAAAAGAAAACAAAAAAAAAAGAAGACTAAAAGCCTTGGAACTTATTCAGAGGTCCGAAGCCACAGAGCCTCGTGCGGATCAAACGCATGTATGCGAGCAAAAGACAAGCATGACATGACCCAAGTGCGAAGTGACTTGAACATAGTTTTAACAAAGAATCAAAATAAGCCGAGGCGATGACAAGAGGGCCAGAGGGGAGCCGTTTCGATGCTTGGTCGCGGTTTGACACGACCAAGAGGTCATGACCATGCCGCTTACCGGGATTACAGGAGACCTTGTGGTTTGGTGGCTAAGAATAAGGGTTCGTCACAGAATAGCGCCGGCGTGACCATTGCAGGGGCCGTGGCCTACCAGTACAGAAGGAATGTTCGCACACAACCCATGGTCAGCGTGTCCAAAAGTTATAAGTTGACTCAGCCTAGAACTACCGGCCAAGTCTTCTGTAAATAAAACATCCCTCCTACATTTCAAAAGACCTTATTTCCCAAACTTCGAGAGTGATTGTATAGAGAGAATATTCTTTGTAGAGAGCAGTCAGTCTCATGAAAGGGAGCTTGTTTTTTTCAGTCCATGGATCACCATATAGTTTCTTCAACTAATCGGTCATAATTCTAAAAACCTACTTTTTTCCGAATAATATTGAAAACAGTTTTCAGGAAAAAAAAAATCAACAAATTTTTGAAAAAAAAAATTAAATTTCTGAAACAGTTTTGACACACAAATTTTTTTTTTTACTAATTTATTTTTTAATTTTGAAAAGGTGTTGTGGCAAGTTTTAGCTACCCAATCCGATCTTGTTAATTAAAAGTGCCGTTTTATAGCACCAGAATACGATGCCCATGTTCAAGTCCTTTTAACTCTTTAATGGATATATGTTTAAACTACCAAAAACTCATTTTTGGTTCAAGAAATGAAAATGGGTCGAAAAAACAAACAATTGTTTTTTCGTATGTAACCTTTGTTTTTCTACTGAAAGACACTAACGTTTTTTTTAATCTGATTCTTTTCCGTATATACGGTTATACCTCTGCTCTTATTTACCAATAATTCTTTTGAAATACTTATGTTTCTCATCTTAGACAATCGGTTGATAAAATTCAAAACAATAATCTTACAGGTGAAGTAATTGAAGGAGGAATTTGGATATGGTGACGCATTCAATTACTCCCTCCGTCCCTTTTTAAGTGTGCTACCTGGGAATTCCAACTATTTTTCTCTCACATCAACTTTACAACTTTTACATCTACTTTCCATTACTTATCCTTATCAATATAATAATACACACTAACTTTTTTAAAAGGAATCTACTTTTAAGGGTAAAATAGGAAATGTACCACTAACTTTTCAAAATACACACTTATTAAGGGACAGCCCAAAATGGAAATGTACACACTATAAAAGGGACGGAGGGAGTATAACAAAGAGACGGATTTCGATGCTGCTTTAAGCAAGTAATTTGTTTTCGGTTGTCTCTATTTCATTTTTCTGCATTGAAAATTAGCCAACATAAAGATATCAATGAATTCATGGTTAAATTAAATTACATATGATTGTTAAAGCAGAATTCGAAAAAATGTTTCAGGTACTTCCCTAATGGAATTGATATTTACTTTGAGAATGTGGGAGGAAAGATGCTAGAGGCTGTACTTAACCATGTCAACAAAGGTGCCCGTATTCCACTTTGTGGCATGATTTCTCAATACAATAAGGTACTTAGAAATGATCTCAATAACCACATCAAGTTCTTTATATAAACTTTGTGTCTTGTTTTGTTTTTTTCGTTTTTTGTTTTTAAAAAAAAAGGATATTCGATTCGCCTGAAGGTAGGTTTAGTTTATGCGAGTACGATAGTACGCAGAAGAATAATTGTCCTCTTTCGAGGCTCACTCAATGGATTGCTTTTCATGATGTATTGTTTTAATCGATCAATTGATCTTTTTTGGTTAATGAAGCTTTTCTTCACCATTAATTTTTTTTTATAATCCATAAATATTAGTACGCATATGCTCATTATTTTTTTCCTAGGGAAATCACAATTTTCACCACAATACTACTACAACAAATCAGGGAATTCCCACCATTTTTCAAACGCCGGGAAAGGTACCAAAAATGCCGGCAAAAGTTATTCCCGACGTTTTAACAAGTGTCCCCGATACCGCTGTCGGGAATGCTTCTAGGCGTTTGTGAAACCCCAGGAATGCTTCCTAGCATTTTTCCCAGCGTTTACTAAAACCTCGCAATTGATTTTCCGGCGCGCTAAAATTTGGTGCCGGTGACCCCATTGCCGGCGTTTAACAAACGCCAGGAATATTTCCAGCATTTTAAAAAACCTGGGAATCGTTGTAATTAGCGACGGAAAAGCTTGCAATTTGACCCCATTTCCGGCGTTTAATAAACGCCGGGAATGGTTTTCTCCCATCAATTTTATTTTCCTTAATTTCTCTCCACTTTAGTCAACAATTTACATCCAATACAATATCCATGGCATTAGAACATCTCAAAATACACTCACCATAAGTTCACAAATAGCCAAATATATTCCAACATATTCAATATCACCATAGAGTAACACATAAACCACATTACATAATGTCTCCAAAAATCTCCATTACATCAACTCATAAACATTTCTCAAACGTCATTACACAATATCTATTTCTTCCAAAATGAAGCCAACAAACCATAACATAGGAACATGAAACATTTCATAAAGTACGAACCAGTTGTTACTAGGATCTTCAACGGGGATAAACCTGAAATCAAATATCACAACCAAATTTAGAGTACATCACGTGTGTTAAGAAGTTCAAAGAGACAAATTTTCTGTATACCTTGGATTGTCAACAATTACTTTGAAAGATCAATTTGAACCTTTCTGCACTCTTCTTTTCTTTTTTGGGATTGACTGAATAAAGAGGAAACTTAAAATCAACGATAACTAATAACATAGGTTGCTCAAAAGTAAACACAAAGTTCTAATTTAACTTTGCTGAAGAGAGAGCTTGTTCTGTTAAGTCGGACCATATCAAGACAAGACAAGTGAACAAGGGAATTAGTGACTAATACCTGTATATGAGAGCTAGCATGGACATAAAAATGGGAAACTTTCTGAAAAATTACGACTGAAAAGTAATAGTGAGACTGCCTGGTTAATGGGGAATCCTTTGAAAACAAGCAGAGCTGCCCTTGCATACCAAACCTTTCACCCAGCCCAACCTAAAACTGAACCTAGGGCAAAGTGGAATCGAATCGAGCGAATGGAATACTACAAATAAGGCAGATAAAAAAAATACTACGAATAAGGTACATATTTGTGTAATGAAGTTCAGACTTTAGATAGAATGAGCAGAAATCAATGATGCAATGGTGAAAGGATGGGCAAGTATAATTAGAAAGCACTTCACACATTCAAAAGAGTACATCAACTAAAAGTTCACATGTATAGCTATTCCCAGTTCAAAGTTTTGAGGCTACTGTTGTCGAATGTTTGGTTCCTAGTTCGATCCCCCGTTTACACTTAATCTCTTAATTGTTCAGCCATTATCGCTGAAACTTCCTGCTTGACCGATCGGGTGTATAAATTAAGACTCAAAAACACGTCCCAAGCGCAGGACTACCAATCAGTGTAGCACAATAATCCGGAAGTACCGGAGTCGAACCACAGAGACGGACGACGGTGTTTGACTCAAAAGTGTTGAATTTAGTTTAACTTGGCTCTTAGGTAGCCACCCCTTGTTTCACTTTGGTTGATCAACTTAGGAAACTAACAAATTAACTAATTTACTACGAATTAAAAACGGAGAGCGCAGCCGTGGGAACTCCAGGGCCCGCGACTAGCCCTAACCAATGTCCACTCGGGTCATAATTCCTTAAAATAATTGATTTTAGATTAGGAAAAAGGTCTCCTAACGAATGCACACCACCTGTCACCAGTTTCCATGTGCAAATACTGTTTACAAGGACTCCGGTGATGCCCGGAATTTGTCCGTTAGGAGGAAAGATTTCGTATCCAAAATGGCTTAAAAATTCTGTTCATTTTAACCCGCAGTAAACATTGATTAGTCTAGCCACGAGGCGCTTTTGCCCCGCGGTCGCACTCTATGAAACTACTCACTCATGATATTAACAAACTCAATATTCATATTAACCCTAACCTTAAACATGCTTCGAATGATTTAAAAATAAAGATTAAAACACGATACCACGGATTGCAGAAAAAGAACGGATTCAATTAGTGAAAGCAATCACCAAAGTTAAGCCGGAAATCCTGTAGCAACTTGAATCTAAAATCGAAACCTAAAAACAGCAGCAAAAATTAAGAAAATAAAACGAAAGTTATGAACTGTGGAAATGAAGAACTGAGGAACCCTAATTTCGAGTTCTAAAGGGGTATTTATACTCCTCAACCTCGATTACAATTGAAAACCTAAAAGAATTTGAAATTCGGCCGCACGAAGGCCCAAAACGCCACCATTCCAATGCCACTTAAGGCCCTCGGTAGCGCTACACCACTTTTGGTGTAGCCCTCCCGAACCCTTATCTCGTGCTTATAAGCCACTCGGTAGCGCTACACCATTTTTGGTGTAGCCCTACCTAACCCCTTAACTTCCCTTTGACCGATTGACTTGCCTCCTTTGACTTTTGACTCTATTCCCTCGGTAGCGCTACACCAAGCCAAGCTTCTGTTCAGTTTGTGAGCTCTGTTGTGCTATTCCCGAGCGCTCTATTGATTTCCTTGTAGCGCTCGTGTTCTATCACGGCCTTCAAGTCTCTGCAATCCAATCTTGGCGCTAAAATAGCCTTATTTTCCTGAAAATTAACAAAACACAAACACATACCAAAGCAACGTATCAAGTGGGAAATATGGAATAAATAAGATAAAAACGTGTTAACACTACCCTATTAAGGCACTTATATCTACGATATTGCGTGTCTATCACTTCCGATATGGAACATTCAAGCAGGTTCATTCCAAAAACCATGAGAAATCATCACCATATAAATGCTCTCAAGCCGGTAACCAAATTTTAACACCCCTCGCTACAAGAAAAAAAAAAATATCCAGCTCAAAATACTACTACATAGGTACTCATTTTTGTTTCTTATCATTGTTTTGGTTTTTCACGAGTAAGTTATACATAGGGAAATCATCTTCACAGCATGAATTTAAATTAAATGAGAGAAAACTGGGTTCATGGAACAAGTTCATTCCATATGTTGTCATAAGAACAAAAAAACTCACATTTTTTTTTGGGAAAGAAAAATGAAAATTTAGAGTAGGAATTTAGAACTTACTGCTTGGCAAACCCGCGTTAGAGTCCTCTCAATATCAACCACGTTGACCTGCCAAAGGGAATTAAGCACCGCATCTTTATTGTCTTCAATGGCTTTCATTAAGTTTTCCTCTTTGATTTCTCCTTGGTTAGCCTCTTTCAACTCCTCTTGTATCCGTATTAAGGAAATAGCACCTACACAAAGCAAATCAGAGAGAATTACTGCTTTGATATGAAGATATTACTAAGTTTATAACTTTTGTTCGCAGAAATAATAGTAATATAGTGTCTGAGGCTGCATTAACCTGTGATTTTATCATGTGTCCTTTATCTCTTACCCATTCTACTATAAATGGCACCTTCATATACCGTTTTTCCTTCCCTAGTTCTCTTGCTGCTTGCCTTGTGTCATTACACTTGATAGTATGCAACATAGCCTCACCAAAAACTGCATTTAAAATGAAAAAACAAGTTCAAGTTCAAGCAATACCAAATGAGGTGAAAAAGCAACATGAAGGAACCCGTGTTTCTGGGCATAGCATTGATTTGGTAAGTGTAAAGCCACTAAACATTCTCATTATAAACTCATTCATTTTTCGGTTATTTAATATCGCTTGATTAGTTCAAACTAAAAAATGAAGAGTGTAACAGTAACACAATTCGAGACTTGCTCAACGGTTACACAACTAGTCATCCCCTTGGCATCTCCATTTCCACCTAAAAGAGGGTCTACGAACTTCTATATGATTGCCCACGGCAATTTTTATGAATTAAATGTTTTACCCATGCTAATATCTAGCATGAAGCAAAAGATAACATCAAAATATAATGTTTCGAAGAGTACATACACTTGTGCTAAATGGGAAATCACCTTCAGTCACTCCGTGGTCTACTAAGCATGAACACTACCAAGAAGGTGCGGTCTCAGGCACCTCCTCTGTATGACGAATTAATATTCCCTACGACTAATGCCTACGGCAGTCAGAGATTACAATCACACGTGGAAAATGCCTCCTATATGCGGGCAAGGACCCGACCACCCTGTCAAAGATAGAGGATTTGTGTGAGAGTTCATACGGGACGGGTGGTGGGGCGGGTATTTAGGGCAGGTAATGAGGGATAAAGCGGGTCGGAGCTTTAATTTGAACGATAGAAGGGGGAGCCTATCAAAGGAGACATAATCTTTTAGTAAAACTCAGATTGGTTATTTGTGAATTTAGGAAATAATCCACTCTGTTTTCTCTAGACGAAAATGTACGAGATGCAAAAAAGTAAAGAAGAAAAGAAAAGATAAAGGACTAAGCTCCAAGGCAAGTCCTTCCCTAAGGCCACAAGAGGCTTATAGAAATGAAAAGAAATCATGCAAGGGTTTGTTAAGGCACCCCCAAGACCAGTCTAACCCACTAAACTCTATGTGGTCACTTAAACAAGGAAAATGTGAAACACTCCCTAAATGGAAATTACACCCAGAATCCCACAAATTTGAAAGTATTCTCCTCGCAAAAATTGAACCCTTACAGCATCTCTGATGGTATGAGCCATTTTTTGCATACCAAAGCTATTTTTAGACTTTCTACGGTAGTACTTTGTCAAATTTTGAGAAAGTTACTCCAAAGCTATTTTTCACCTTAATATATCATTGTTGATTTGTTGTTGGATCACTTGAATCATTTCACAGCCATCCGATCGAAAAACGTAGCAACACACAAATGCTAATGTGGAAAATAGGGCAAAATAATATTTGGGCTTGAGAAATGGCAAGCCAATATGAACAGATATATATTTTTTTTTTTGGGTAAATTAGCTTGAAATAGAAAAAAATACGAACAGATATACAATACACAATACATGGAAAAGTATAATTTTACACTGATTTATGGGCTAAAACATCAAACTTTTTATTTTTATTTTGGTAAGGAAACCATCAAAATTTATTCATGCTTTAACAATTTTAAACAAATACGAACACGGAGTAACCAGAATTACACATGGGCACATCAAAATCAACCTTATTCCTTGATTTCCAACCAACAAACCGATATTTCCAACCAAAATGGTCTCTTGGTCTCGTTAAGTTGTCGAGAATGAAATAAGCAAAGCAAGAGAATATCTTCAGGGGCGGAGGGAGTATTCTACAAGTGGGGTTACTTGACCCCACTCACTTTAATATTTCACAAGAAATTTTGATAGTTTGGAACCAATGCTTACAATTATGAGCTCACAAAAAATCTCTTAATTGCCCCTAACTTGTTTGGATCGAAATCATAGAAATCTCAATTGTTTCCTTCTTTTCGAGAGTTCAGTGTGTTACGAATGAAGCTATCAGTTATCTTTCAATTTCACAGTTTAGTAAGTCTTTCGGACCAATTACAAATCAAAATTAGAATCGGTGCATGTCTACCTTATAATTAGTCTTTCGATTTGGTTATTTTCTAGATTAGTAAATAAATGATCAAATTTTCGACCCCGCTAACTAAAATTCTTGGCTCCACCCCAAATATCTTCTGACATTGACTTGTAAGACACGTGTTTAATTATCATCCTCGGATTCGTACTCCCTCCCCTTTTGCATTCTTTGTTTTTCCCATCTCCGGTCAGGCTAGCCTCTCCTATTCAGTATTTTCCCTCCCCGTCCAATTTGATTGACTCCCCGCTTCGGTCTTCCCTTTTCCCATTTGGGGTTATTGTAATGCTTGGGTTGCCTCGGGTTGGCTGCTACTATATAATCTGATTTTCCTTGGGGTTTGGCTTTGGGCTCGATCATATATTGTTGGTAGTGTTATGTGTTTATTTTACCTATGTCTTGTGTTACTTTTAATTGTGTTCTTCCTTATTCGTTATTCCCAGAATCTCCTTGTCGCTAAGAAGTGCCAACTTAATGTTAGTGGCCTAGTGGGGTTGTGTTGGCGCTTGTTTGGAGTTCAGCTTAACATTTGTGGGGTTGTTTGGGGTTGTTTGGCGTTGGATTGGTTGATTCCGGTTTGTTGGGGTTCAATGTATGGCTAGGTGGTTTTGTGTGATTTTGGGGAAGGTGGGTGGGGTGTTTTTGCGTATGGTAAGATCCGGTAGATAGACAAGCAAATAAGTTCTGGGAAAAAATGACCTCATCAATAGTATAGGGTACACTTTCTTAACAGTTTCAATTTCAATAACCACGGCCACGTTTATGATTTTTTCTGCATTTTCTCAATTGATTTCTGCGGTGTATTGGTCTATAAGGCCATCTAGTGATTCTAGTTGCATGATGAGTAATCGTGGACGCAGTGCTGTCTACCTGGGATGCTAGAATCAGTTGGTTGGTATTGGTTAGTTTCTGCAAGGAAGTCTTGTCAATAGTAGAACTACCATAACAGTTGCACATCGTCAACTTAATTACATGCATGCGGCTCTGCAACACCCGATCGCCGTATCATTTTCATTCGATTTATCCTTCATTTGATTTGTCATGATAGGGATGAATTGATCGCCAGGTCAGCCCACCCCATAAGGCTCAACTCGGCATAAGGAGCTCGGGCAAGGGCAGTGAAGGTCCAGTAAACGTCAAGGTAACTGGGGAGTAAGTAAGCCCAGTCTTGACTAATGAGCCTAGCTCGGCACCAAGAGGGCAGCTCGGACTGCTAGGTCTAAGCTATTGTGAGGACGAGCACAGCTCGCCTCCACATCCCTGACGAAGGGAGCCGCCCCAAGGGGATTGGAAGTCCTAAAAGGACTCAAACTCTTTATCAACAAGATGAAGAAAAAGCCCACAAGGTCCGGTGTGGCTTATCCGTAAGATTCCTAGGCATATTGAGAGTCCCATTCCATTTAGGAATGTGAAACTCGTTAAGCTAAAGGGGGTTAATAAGATAAGCATTGGTGAGACTCCAAGTCCTATTAGGACTCAATCACTTCGTTAGCCTATATAAATAATGCCAAATAACCTAAACGAGGTACTTTGTTCCAGTAACTTTTACTTGAGCAATACTCAATTCTACTCGACAAAAGGACTGACTTAGGCATCGGAGGCTGGTTGGCTAACACCACACCGGTGTCCCAAGTCTTACTCTATTTTGCAGGTGCCTCATTGAGCCGCGCCTGAAATCGCTTCATCAGGTTATTTAAATAACAAAAAGCTCGATAATCATTATATACGCTAATCCGAAATATATTACTTAAACACCACCATTCTTACATTTTTCGCAGCAAAGTAGTAGTTAAGCTCTCATAATCAAGTTTAGACACCATATCTTTTTCAATGAATAACATAACTAATCCATTTAACCTTTATTAAATATTATAGATTTATACCTATATATAAGGGTATAAAATATCTGGTATCTCACAAAATTAGTCAAAATTTGAGGACCGAATGCAATCGCATCCTTGATGTATATCCAAAGCCGGCTCTGGTGTAAGATCACAATCTTGTAGAAAGTCACTATTCAATAAGTCCTAAAGAAACAAATTCCGACCTCTTACGATTTTCTTTAGCTTAAGAAACACTAGCTAAGAAATTGGACCGGTGTTTTTAGTCCTTGCACATTTGCCACGGGTTCAATTATCACTGACAGGACCCGGTCCTTTGCTTTGTTATCAGGAGCTCCATGGCCATCTCCGTTCTGGTACGTGCATTTGGCGATCCGGGCAAGGTTAATAGTTGTTTCAATAAATGGTTTTTCGAATGGAGAATCGGCTGCTATTCGGGCTTTGTTCATCTTCTTCCACGCTTCATCAATCAAATCGCTTATGTGCTTTCGAGCTTCTTGTTCGGAAACCCCAGTTTCATGCATGTAACACAGGATTGCGTTTGCAGATTCACCTCTCTCCAACTCCGCCTACCACACAAAAAGAAAAATAAATGTGATATCGTTAAGGTTTAAAAAGTTTATTAAAATGTGTGAAAGGTGTAAAGGAATGTGTAAAAGTGTATAGAAAAGTAAAAAAAAGGAAGTGCACTAGAGTGTGTATTTTTTTGTGTCTTGTTCTTGCCTTATTGTTAGCCCAATTAGCTATCAATATAATGACCCTTTACTATTACATAAGCTCATATTGTTTCCATTTTCTATCCTTTTGTTTTCTTGATTTTGCGAAGCAAAAATAGTTTGAAAACATTCAACTTCGTGTAGCTTTTATTTTGTGTAAAATTAGTTTTGAAAATTTTGAGATATTATCTATCGCGGAAGTCCTAACACTTTAGAGAAGCAAATCGAATTTTTGCCTCCGAAAACTCTTGACATTCTCGGCGACTAAACTGGCAGAACAGTTTTGAGTCACCAAAAAAATATGGCGGCCGATAGTGCATGTAAAAGCCAAATGTGTCTTGGAGTGTACCTTTTAAGGATACAAAAAGTATATTTATTAGGTTCCACTTGTACTATGAAGTACACTTTTAAGTGTACACATGTACTTTGAAGTATACTTAAAAGTGTACTTTGAAGTACAAGTGGGACCCACAAGTGTACCTTTTTGTACCATTAACGGTCGCAACATTGCACCCGTTAGCATGTCCTTAGTTAAATAAACATTTGTGATTGTGAGAGAGATAAATAAAACCTTTTTTAAAAAAAAAAACTTGTTTATCCTTTTGGCTTTAGGTGTACGACCCTTGTTAACTATAACAAGTTTTTAGGGACAAAATGCATGTATTGTGAGAGATATATAGTGAGGAAGGAGGAGGGCTTCGCCAACAGAAAACTGGATGTTAGCCCATTGCTCTCCCTTATGCATCAGGGCGTAGTTCCATATTGATACGTCATATGCATATTTAGTTGTCGCTCTTGAATGTGTCTTGCCATATATTAGTCGTAACCTCTTAACAATCTGCTCAATCTGGCTAGTACCAGTTATCCTGACATTTATCTTGCATTGGCATGTTTGACCAGACTAGGTGTTGGGGTTTCGTATAATATACGATAAGGGGCTATTAGGGGGCTCTGGTGTGTTTTATAGCTGGTTCATTCTGTACTTGATCTTTGTCCATGAACATAGGCTTCCAAGCTCAACCGTCTCTCTTATTGAACTTGTTTTTATGGTTTTCGCAACTTGCATCTCTCTTTAGATTAACTGGATGCTATCTTGTTGACCTTGTTTTGTCGTCAAGTCGTTTACTGTAATGTTCCAGCCTACCCACTGGTTCTTCCAGGCACAAGCTTGTTGACCTTGTTCTGGTGTGAACTAAGTATAATCAGCTCATACATGTAAGATTAGATTCGGGTCTTCTTTTTTCTTACTTTTGCACACACTTAAGTCTGTGCTTCTGCACTTTATGTTTCTGTGTTCTGTATTAGGGAAACAAAATTAGGCTGGTATTAGTATGTGCAGCACTATATAATGGAATTTTTTTTAATTTTCTTTCATCTTGTTGCTATAGAACTAGTATACTTCACTCATTGCCCTGTCGTTTGCATTTTAACTGCACCTTATTATTTTTTGACCCCCTTGTTGTAGATACTTTGCTTACCTCTCCACCTATGGGTTGCAAGTGTGGGGGAGTTTTAGAACTTGTCTAGTGTTTGATTAATTCCTAACAAAAAAATTATTGTACGAGTCTGGTCTTTGTTATATCTTTTCAACGGCATCATTCTTACATTTGCTGAAGCTATTTGTTATTACTGCACCTTATGTAGCTATCACCTTTGGATGCTATTACTAATGGATATCATCTAGAAACTAGTTGATTGAGTGCTCTTTGCTGATTGTACTTGCTGATACTCTTTGCCGATTCATACTATCATATCTGCTGCTGATTACTGCCGCATCTGGAGGACTTTGAAATGAATTTTAATTCTAACCGAGATGCCCTTAGTCATTGCTATACCCCTGATGTTGTCACATATGGTTATGAGCATTTTATTGCTACGAGTTGTTGTTACTTCTGTTACATTTGGCCTCCACTGCTGCACTATCATGTTTCTACTGCCAGTTTGCTGCTCATTCTTTATCTCTTGCATTTGGTTACTCTGCGGTCCCAAAGTATTTGGCATAAGCTTTTCAAACCTCTTCAAGTATCAGTAACCTCTGGACTGCTGCTATTTTCTAAATTGGTTCTACTACTTGTTTCTCCGGATTAGTTTCAAATACCATGTATTGCTTTCTAGATTACCTCTATTACTGCTCATATTTGCTTTCTATATTACCTCTGGATTAGTTTCAAATACCATTGGTTTCCATAGTGTACTTCGTTCTCTTTTGTTCTTTCTATTGCTCTGATTGGGAATAATTATTCTCTTTACTTGCAGGTGGTGTTACTTTTTTGTGTGACCATAGTGGAACCCACCCGCCTTGGAATGTCTGGATTTGAAGCCATATAGCTGAAGATCAATCAGGCGTGAATAGCATCTAAAGTGAAGAGGTTTTTCAGTAATTGCAATAGCATCTAAAGTGAAGAGGGTTTTCAGTAAGTGCAATTTTTTTCTTTGAACATTGACAATAGTACTTGGTACCGTTGGAGAAAGAGAGAATAGACGATGTTAAGAGAACTTATTTTTTTCTTTCGTGTTTTTGTAGTCTCTTTTGAACGATTTACTGAATCAATTAAGTACTAAATATGAATCATGCATGATTTTGCTCTTTTACTCGTGTTGGATGTTATGTGTAATGGTGTACGAGTTAATGTTGGCATGGATAAAGATTTTAGGTGAATATATACCATGTATGATTGAGATGTAAAATGGACAATATATAGATCTCGTAGCCTTCGGGCATTTTACCAAATTCGAAGAAAAAAAAAATTTGTTCATTTTTCAATCACGTTTTTTGAGTGATGATAAAGACATTTAATCACACTTTTAAAGGAAAACCGAGATCTAAAACCATAAAAAGCCACACCAAATAATTTTCCATCTCAGTTTCAACCATAAACGATCACATGTAAAAAGGGTGATTGTTATCTACATTTAATCACGCTTTCAGATAAAAACCGAGATAGAAAACCGGGAAAAAGTCGCGTGGATTTAGTTTTCATGTCAGTTTTTATGAGAAATCATCACGCTTTTTAACCATGATCGTTATTATCTTTCCATCACGCTTATAAAGCGTGACGGAAAAGAGTGACTTACCATGTCACCCGATCCCAGCACGCTTTTGTGGGCGACATGAAAAGTGAAACATCACGCTTAAAAAGCGTGATATTTATGGTTTTTTTGTAGTAGTATAAACCAATGGAAGGAGACTTGACAATGGACTTTGAAAGTGAAGTATGCGATGAATATTGAATCTGTTGGCTCAAATATCTCCTCCAAAGTTGCATAGAAAAAGGACATAGATTTTAATGACGTGTTCTGTAACATCGTCAGAGAGGATGACCAAATGAGATTGTTTTCCGTTTCTTGATGATGTTTCCTAGCTTTCATTCTCGGCGATGGAAAATTGTTTACAAACATGTTTCTGTTTTACTCTTTCTCCTGTTTTTTGAAAAAATCAACGGCGAGTGGCGCCTCGATCTGATTTCATATGTAGAGATTGCGTGTGAACCAATGGGTGAAGCCACAATAAGGTTCGTGATTGTCTCGGTGCGAGGGCATAATTATTTCTCAACCGTTTGAGAAAAATGAGAAAAAGAAATAAATCTAATCAAACTCTGTTAAATTTGATTAAAATAGTTGATGTATAAGGAAATTGAACGGGATAAGCTAGGTTAAGGCTAGATAATTATTCATATGCTTGACCAACCAGGTGACTAAAAATAAAGACTCAAAACACGTCCCAAGCGTAGGACAACTGATCAATGTAGCACAATAATCCGGAAGTACCGGAGTCGAACCACAGAGACGGTTGAAGTGCTTGACTCAAAAGTGTGAATTGCAGTTAACTGGCTCTTAGGTAGCCACCCCTTGATTCAATGGAGTTTGTTAATTAATTTACTAAGCTAATGTACTGAATGCAATTTAATAAAGAGAGCACAGCTGAGGGAACCCAGCGTCCGCAACTAGTCAAATCAATATTCACTCGGGCCACAATTCCTCTTTTTACTGATTTTAGAATAAGAGAAAGGTTTCCTAACAAATGCGCACCACCTGTCACCAAATTCCGTGCGCATTCGAATTCCGGTAATGCCTGGGTTTGTTTGTTCGAAAAGTTCCTAGTTCCCAAAATTGCTCGAAAATTAAGTTAATTCGACCTCGAGGTAAATATTGCTTAGCCTAGACGCGCGGCGCCTTCGCCCCGCAGCCGCACTCGTAACGACTACTCACTCATGATTACATTAACTACGGAAATCAAAACAAACATAGATCTAGACATGCTTGAAGAATAAAGTATGAAAAACAATAGAAAACGATACCGTAAGTTGCGAGGGAAGAATCGAACTTGATTATTAATATGCGAAACCAATCCACAAACGGAAAATCTGAAAATCTGGAACGAACTCGAATGTAGAATGCTGAATGAAGAACTGTAGCCGCAAACTTTGAAAAACAAAACCTAAGGAAAATTCGTGGAACCCTAGTTCGAGTTCTAAAAGGACTATTTATACTAATCCACCCTAAATTACACTTAAAAATAATACTTTAATTGAAATTCGGCCGACGAAGGACCAAACGCTGTCGTTCCATGGCCATTAGACTCTCGGTAGCGCTACACCAAAATAGGTGTAGCGCTCCCGAACCCCTAGCTGCTGCTTTGACCGGCTGGGTCCCATTTGACCGTTGACTTGCTTATCCCATAGGTAGCGCTACACCACTTTTGGTGTACCGCTCCGGAACCTTCTGTTCGTTTTGCTCCCCTTTTGAGCCAACTCCGAGCGCTCCGTAAGTTTGCTGTAGCGCTCCCGATGGATTACAGACATTTTCACGCCGAATCCACTCCAGCACTTAGTCTCCACAGCCTTTCCCTCATTGATCCCCGTGCATGGCCTTTCAACAAGTCTGAATAGCGCCAATACCCTCAAATCCTTGCAATTTAAGCACAACCACAAAATCCAACCACGTGCACGAATTAAATGGAAAATGGGGATTAACCGCACGTCTAATGCGCTCGTTCTTTCCTACCTAGGCGCTTAAATTCATGAATTTCACGCGCCTATCAACTAACCCTAGCCAAGGTATTCCCGCCTGTCACGCGGGTGACTCGGGTCACAATTCTCATAAATAGTTGATTTTAAAGCTGATAAACATCTCCCAACGGGTGCACACCACCTGCCACCGGAGTCGATGCGCAGTTTAGAGGAAATTGTTGAATTCCCTCCCTACACTCGCGAGGACCCCGATGATGCCCGGGATTGCCCGTTGGAAGGTTTATGAACCTTAAAACTGCCTGAACAAGTAATTTCTACCGAACCCGAGTCAAACTAGGATTGGGCTAGTCACGGGATGTCTTCACCCTATAGCCACACCCTAAGCGACTACTCACACATAGCGATGCTAAACACAAAATATTCAGATCTAAAATTAAACATGATTAAAGCAAGTGAAAATATAAACTGAATTAAATACCAGAACTGAAGAACCAG
>JAXBDA010002705.1:0-40200 GCA_036023075.1 Gaultheria prostrata | reverse complement strand
ACGCTCTTCCAATCAGCTTGCTGATATCTTCACCAAGGGTCTCTCTTCCTCAGTTTTTCATCGTTTTCGGTCCAAGCTTATGTGGACTTCTCCCCCATCAGCTTGAGGGGGCATATTAGAGGATAGTTAACCAATCATTCTTCCAGGATTTGTGTCTTGATTTATGGATATAAATTAGCGCACATGTAAATTGTATTTAGGCATAATTGTAGGATATAATTCTGGGATATGATTTGTCCAAAAGATATGATTAAATATTCATGTATATATAGTAGTCAACACATAATGGAAAACTGTGAAGTTTTTCCCTGCTATCTTTTGCATCCTCAAATCCTTTCACAAGAAAAAGAACAAAATTCAATAAGTGGTTAGCAATTCAAAAACTTTAAAATACTGATTGGGTTCTATCTTTGGTTAGCAATTCAAAAAAATATCCTACTGGTTTCTAAATACACCAAATAAAAAAACGAACCGATTGCAAAATAGGAATTGCGTTGTTCCAATAGGAAGAAAAAAAGAGAGGAAATTGTGTTAAGAGCAAAAAGATACCTTCTCTGCTTTTCTTGGATTTTGTGTACCCTTATTGGACCTTGAATTGTGCAGTTTGTGGATGGACGAAATGGAAATGGAAATGGAAATAGAAATACTCCCTCCGTTTCCAAATTTTGGTCCCAGTTCTATTCTAACTGGAAAAAATAATTACGTATAACTTTAAATCGGTAATGAATCATATATTCAATATGGATCTTGTTTGATAGATCTCAATTATTTATATAAGACAATGTTTTCAAAATCACGTAAAACAATATAAATTACGAGATATTATCATTGAAAAATGGCACGAACTTTCAAAATGGACCAAAATTTTGGGACGGAGGGAGTAGATGAAATAGGCGTGTCTGCTTTTGGCAGCCATGGATTTTCGGAATTTGTTCTCAGAATAGATAAGCAAAACTTCATCTCGTGTATTTGTGCTTCATGCCCATCTGAAATGTTGCCACGTCCCATATTCATTCCCACTATGGCAATTGCGAGCGGTTTATCGCCATATTTTTCAAGTGGAACCGAAAGTAGTTAACATGCGAAGCCGACTTTCTTTTCTCACGGAAACAACAGAGATCGTGGGGGAATACAATCACAAAACCGATTGTGGCAGTTATGTTTTCAAAAACTGAAAAAAGTGAAGTTTGTAGAGGCAAAAGAGGAAATCACTTTTGTGACAGACTTTAAAATTGGGTTCCCCCTTTGTATATTAGAATAGACGTGTTTTTGCACCGGTTGGTGAGGGGGACGGAGACCACGAGAAAAAAAGACCACCACACCGCAGCAGCGGCATCCAAGAGAACCACGGTTGGGAGAAAAAGAAAGAGCAAAAGTATTGTGAGCTTTACAATTTTATGGGTTTTAGTCGGATAATTGTTACGTGTTCATCTATGACAGGCTAAAACTCTCAACTAGGGTTGAGGATGAAACCCCGTGAATTTTATTGATTAATATTCTTATGCGTATGATTTTTCCTACATACTTTAATTGTTTATTGTTCTTGGCTCAATTAATTAGTATGCATGAAACTCGGATATGACCAGTTCAATCGTAATGGGTTTTTCTCATGATTTGATATCTGTATATTAATCGAATTACTTGGTATTATCAAAATTCATACTTAAGTACAGGATATCTACTGTGATTTGTTTTTACGGATACAGTTGATGATTTTGGCTTAAATTTTAAAGCAGAGGAGGAACATATTATTATTAAAAAGAAAAAGCGTTTATAATAATATTTTCCACAGTGATAAGATTAGCTTCTAAAATCATTGGGCAGAATCATAGGAAAAATCATAGCATAAAATTAATTGATAAATTTATGGGGTTGAATTCCGAAACCTTAGTTAAAGAATTGCATAAGATTAAGATTAGCTTTTTCTAAAAGTATCCAAACTAATTAGGATGTCCCCAACGATCATTAACTTATTAACTGATTTACAATACGTATCCACTTTATCTTTTCCAAAGTTGAAGGATAAATTTATTTAAGTGTTTTGTGTAACAACACCAAAAATAGAATGAGGAGGATTTTGGCTAAACTATATTACAAAATTGCTTTTCATAATTAATGGATAATTACCAAATAGGGTAAATTTCATTTACACCTCTTGAGGTTTTCCCTCACGTAATGAGAAAGGACTATATGAATGTACAAATGATGAAATTATCCAAACGAGACTTAAACGACAAAATCATTCTTTTTATCACATAGTAAGTAACAAAAACCTCTTAATTCTCAATTTTTTATAGACCCAAAATTAGAAAATTTGTCCAGTTTGATTAAAAAAAATTATTCCGTTAACGAGCAAAACACAAAAGGCTATTTTAGTAAACGTCACCCTTTTTAAGTGAATTATTGAAACCACCCTTGAGGTTTCTAGAAATTACAAATGGTTCTGTCACGTTTGAGAAATTACAATTACCCCCACATTATGACGTAACCATTAGGAAATGCAATAGAATTTGTCTGACATCATTATACTAGCTTTTTGCAAGCTATAAGAGTATAGTTTGGTCCATTGTAATTAGGATTTAATGATGTCGAAAAGATTCCGTCACATTGTCTGACTGCTACATCATGACATGGATGAAATTTTGTTATAGGGGGTAATTTGTAATTTCTAAAAAAATGAGGGGATAATTCAAAAAACCTCAGGGGATTTTGGGTATTTACCATTTTTTTTATAATCAAAACGTTTTTTCCATGAGTTTACAAAAATTCATTTTGATTAAAAATAAGCTTGATAGTTTTGTACTAGTAGTATATTTGCTATGATGAGAAATGGTGAATTGTTAAATATAAAGCATTTTTGACTCATTTCATTATGTACTTGAACAAATATGTATGTGTGAAATGCTCGTAGAAAGCTCAGGGGATTATTGTTATCGCGATTTGACCCCAAGAATCTAACCCGTGTCAAATGTGTGTGGAGTTAATTCACTAACCAACCAGACTAACCCTTGCTGTGTAACATTTACCTCCCCCCTCCCCCTAACAGCCCCTTTGGATTGAGGTATTTGATAGAAAAAAATTTGAATTGAGTATTTGGGTGAGAAATTGAGAGAATAAGTACCAAAATAGAAAATTATAATTGGCTATTCCCTTTTCTCACCTAATCTCACAAAAAATGGTGAGATTTTGAAAGAAAAGGACTCTCCGTTCTTATCTCGCCCTTTCAGACCACCGAAATGTTCTGATTATAATTAGGAGTTGTCATGCGTGACATTAACTGACACAATAAAGGAAGCATGAAAAGAACATGGAAAATGAAGGGCATGCAAAAGCTTTTAATTTGGAAGTTTTTCTGGAACAGACGTACCCACAAATTAATATGTATTTGTATTTTAGTACCAAACCTTTTTATTACAAAAGGAAAACAATGCTGAAATAAATATGAAATGCAACGCTGCAAGTACTTATGCGAAAATAGAAATTGAATTTTGTTCTTATTGATTGAGAATATATTGTCACTTGATGTCGCCATTGAACTCAGTATCTATTGGGCATTGAGTCACGGTTATGCCTGTTCTTATTTGAGGGCGGTTTTGCTAGTCCCAGGGATGGAGCAAAAAATTTCACTATAGAGGGGCAAATTTTTTGGCAAGCAAATATAATTCATAGAAAAATATGTTTTTCTATATAATACTAGAGGTTTTTTATTTCCTTGCAGGGTGACCGCCCTACTGGCCCCTCCCCAGCTGGTCGTTAATTAATTCTAAGATATACATACTTCTTTTTGGTGCTTATGGTATGTACCTACTAATAATTCATAATTTTTGTAGTGGTTGCTAGGGGTATAAACGAACCGACCCTTGCTGAGTTTTGTAGAGCTCGAGCTCGGTTCGTTTAGTAAACAAGCAAAAATCAAGCTCGTGCTCGGCTCGCTTCATAAACAAGCCAAGCTAGGTAATTTATTTAACGAGTCGAGCCTTTATAAACGAGCTGAACTTCTGCGAACCGAGCCGAACTTTACCCAGTTCGTTTACTAAACCAGCCTAAAAGACAAGCTCGAGCTTGGCTCAATTATTAAAGGAGCCGAGTCTTAACGAACGAGGCACGAGACTCGGTTGTTTGCAGCCCTAGTGGTTGCATAACACTACCACATAAATTTATGAAATCACCACAAAAATTTCATAGCAAATAAATGGAACCCAGATCCAAAATCTTACCAGGCATCTTTTTGTTATGAGATGTTCTAGTCTAGATGATAAATCCACTACAAAATGTGATGAATTATGTCAAAGGTGGGTTGATTTCTGTTTTTGGGCCCCCACTATTGGGAAGTGTTTGGGCTAATTAGGATGGGATTGTTTCGTGAAATGACGAGAAGTGCCCAAAACTGAGGCCCAAATTATGTGTTTCCAATCCGGTCTAAAAATTTAATTGTGGCCCAATTTTCATTACCGGGTAGCCCAACCGAAGGGGTCCATCTCTCTACCAGACTTTACTAGGCTCACATTCCATTACCCAACCCAACCGAAAGGCAGACCATGGAATGGAATCAATGGATGGACCTAAATTTATCTGCATAAACCATGATAAAAAAAAAAAAAAATCTACTTAAACTGATCTTCAATTTAAAATAAGATTTAAAAAACACTGATATTTTTTCCTTTTTTTATAAGAAAAAAACTGATCTTGATAAAAGAATTTCCCAAAAAGAGGACCTTAGACTTATCGGTCTAAGGTTTTTTTTACAGAAAATTTATTTAAGTTGAATTATAAAAACAAGTGCCGCTGTTTCTACAAGTATCCAAACTAATTAGGATGTCCCAACGATCATTAACTTATTAACTGATTTACAATACGTATCCACTTTATCTTTTCCAAAGTTAAAGGATAAATTTATTTAAGTGTTTTGTGTAACAACACCAAAAATAGAATCAGGAGGGTTTTGGCTAAACTTTATTACAAAATTGCTTTCATAATTAATGGATAATTACCAAATAGGGTAAATTTCACTTACACCTCTTGAGGTTTTCCATCACGTATGAGAAATGACTATATGAATGTAAAGTTCGCTAATACCCCAAACAACAAATGTTGACCAAGAACTCAGCAAATTATCGAAACGAAACTTATAACGACAAAATCATTCTTTTTATCAAATAGTAAGTAAACAAAAACATCTTAGTTCTCAATTTTTTATGGACCCAAAATTAGTAAATTTGTCCAGTTTGATAAAAAAAATTATTTCGTTAACGAGCAAAACACAAAAAGGCTATTTTAGTAAACGTAACCCTTTTTAGGTAAATTATTGAAACCACCCATGAGGTTTCTAGAAATTACAAATTCTTCCGTCACGTTTGAGAAATTACAATTTTCCCACGTTACGACGTAGCCATTAGGAAATGCAACAAAATATGTCTGACATCATTATAGCTTTTTGCAAGCTATAAGAGGATAGTTTGGTCCATTGTGATTAGGATTTAATGAAAAGATTCCGTCACATTGTCTAACTGCTACATCATGACATGGATGAAATTTTGTTATAATGGGGTAATTTGTAATTTCTCAAAACATGAGGGGATAATTCGAAAAACCTCAGGGGATTTTGGGTATTTACCCTTTTCTTATAATCAAAACGTCTTTTCCATGAATTTAAAAAAATTCATTTTGATTCAAAATAAGCTTTGATAGTTTTGTACTAAGTTTCCTATGATGAGAAATGGTGAATTGTTAGATATAAATCATTTTTGACTCATTCCGTTATGTACTTGAACAGATATGTATGTGTGAAATGTTTGTGGAAAGCTCAGGGGATTATTGCCTTTTTTTACAACGCGATGTGGTAATCGATTGCATTTGGACAAGTAGTGCAATACAATCGATTTGGAGGAAACTTTTGTTTCCATCGGTAATGGAAATAACTTATTCTCATTAATAAAATGATTCTTTCTCTAATCAACAATGGCGCAATGTAATCGATTTGGAGAAAACTTTTGTTTCCGTCGACGACGGTGGCAATAAGTTATTCCCTTTACTAATAGCCTACTAGATTGTCAATAAGTAAAAAAAAATGACAAAACAAACCAAAATTGTTTGTACTTTGTAGCATGGGCCTTGGTACAAAATATGAAAACACAATGGATGAGATTCATCCTGTACACTAGACAAATGGTATACCGTATGGATCTCATCCATTGTTGGTTGTATTTTGATATTCCTTTTCATGTTTTTGTTTCATGTTCAAAATCTTTTTCATTTGTAGCATTTTCCTTGGAGAAAATCAGGAGGGGTGTCTATGAAATTTGCCGCCACAGGCGTCCTTTTTCCCGAGCCGGGTAGATAAAGGTCAAATCTCTCTCTCTCTCTCTCTCTCTCTCCAGCGTCTCTAACTACGTGCTTGCGAAGTGAACCAAGGATCCAATGGATTCTTCAGAACCAACAAACCCTCCTCCTCCTCTTCCTTGCTCAACCTCACCGTCTCAACCTCCATCCCCACAAACCCTCTCTCACTCTCCTCCGCCTCCTCCTCCTCCACTCGATCAATTACCGCCGCCGTCCGATCCATCCCCTCCTCAACCCCCACCCCAAACCCTAGATCCACCAAATCACACTCCTACAGAACCCCAAACCCTAGCAGCCTCGGACGGTCCCAATTCGAATGGAAACGAGGACGACTCAACGGGCCGGAGGCGGCGGAGGAGCCGCTGGGATCCTCCGGCTGAGGGCGGCGAGAAAAAGAGGAAGTCGAGGTGGGCGGAAGATGAGCCGAAGCCGGCTGCGTTCCAGTTGCCCGATTTCATGAAGGATTTCGCTGGAGGTATGGATATGGACCCCGAAATTCAACCCTTAAATGCTAGGTTACAAGAAATTAGTCGAATTTTGCAGTCTGGTGTACAATTGGATGACCGTCCTGAAGGCGGTAGGTCGCCTTCACCCGAACCTATTTACGATAATTTTGGGATTCGAATAAACACTAGAGAGTTTCGTGCACGCGAAAGGCTTAACAGGGAGAGACAAGAGATAATTTCGCAGATTATAAAACGAAACCCTGCGTTTAAGCCTCCCGCGGATTACAGGCCGCCAAAGCTGAATAAGAAGCTTTATATACCTATGAAAGAGTACCCGGGGTATAATTTTATTGGACTTATAATTGGGCCGAGAGGGAATACGCAGAAGAGGATGGAGAAGGAGACTGGAGCGAAGATTGTGATTCGGGGTAAAGGGTCGATTAAGGAAGGTAGGATTGGGCAGAAACGGGACTTGAAGTTTGATCCGGCAGAGAATGAGGACTTGCATGTTTTGGTTGAGGCGGATACGCAGGAGGCGCTTGATGCTGCTGCGGGTATGGTAGAGAAGCTTTTGCACCCGGTGGATGAAGGGTTAAACGAACATAAGAGGCAGCAGCTTAGGGAACTTGCTGCTTTGAATGGGACAATAAGAGATGATGAGTTTTGTAGGTTATGTGGTGAGGCTGGTCATCGGCAGTTTGCTTGCCCTGCCCGTATGTCTACTTTTAAAAGTGATGTTTTGTGTAAGATTTGTGGTGATGGTGGGCACCCAACTATTGATTGTCCTATGAAGGGTGGAACTGCAGGAAAGAAAATGGACGATGAGTACCAAAGCTTCTTGGCAGAATTAGGTGGGACAGGCCCAGAAGCTCTTACCAAGCAAAACCCAACATTGTCTATTATGGGTTCCAACGGATCGGTAACCAGTCCCTCTTGGGCAAGCTCCATCGGTGGAGGTACTGGGAATACCTCGCGTCCAGGGCTGGGTAGCATTGTAAATACGACAGAAAAAGAAATCGATGATGCAAATTTGTACATTGGATACTTGCCATCTACGCTTGATGACGATGCTCTCATTAGATTGTTTTCACCTTTCGGGGAAATAGTAATGGCCAAGGTTATTAAGGATCGAGTTACTGGTTTGAGTAAAGGTTATGGATTTGTGAAATATTCCGATGTCGCTCAGGCCAATCAAGCCATTACTAGCATGAATGGCTATCGACTAGAGGGTAGAGTAATAGCAGTTAGGGTTGCCGGTAAGCCACCCCAACCTGTTGTGCCCCCTGGGCCTCCTGCTCCACCAATGTCCACCTACCCTCCTCCCAGTCAGGCGGTTGGTGGATACCCCTCCCAGCAGAATACATCAGGTGGACCCCTTGCAGGTATGCCACCTAATGGCTATATAGGTGCCCCTGTTCCTTGGGGACCACCTGCTCCCCCTCCTTATGCTCCTTATACCCATCCCTTTGGTGGACAGAATATGTACGCTCCTGTTCAAGGTCAACCTATGCCTCCTTATGGGGTACCGTATCCCCCACCGCCTCAACCTCCAGTTTCTGGTGCTCCGGCTCAGAGTATGGCTTCAAGTGAAGCCACAAACTACCCACCCGGGGTGCAATCACAGAATAATGTGTCAGTGGATTCTGCCCAATCTGGTAATAATGTCTATGGAAACACAATGACCGGGATGCCCCCAAACTATCAAGCTATGTATAATCCGTATTCCTTGGGTTATCCTTCTTATTATGCTGCAGCTCCTCCTCCTCCTCCACCTGCGCCTCATTCAACAGCGGAACAACAGAACTTTGCAAGTGGGCCATGGGCTTCTAACCCACCTGCTCCACCATCAGTTTCTCCTGCAGAGAAAAGTCAGCCAGCAAGTCATGGTGCAGATCCTGAGTATGAGAAGTTCATTGCTGAGATCAAATAACACAATTCCAGTGGCGATTATGATTTTTTGTTAAAAGGTAAGCACTAACATTCTATGTTTTCTTTTTGTGTCAAAATTTATTTAGTTTTCCAGTTGTTCTTCAATCTGGCACGGATCAATTTCTTTGCAAAGGAAATCATCGACTGCTCCCGATTGATTCCTTCTTGCATTCTATCTAGGGATATTTATGAACTGTATTCAGTATGTTTAGTGTATTTGGTCATCCAAGAATTTTACAGACTTCCAGTCACCTAAAGTTCAGAGTTGGGACAAATTAACCAGCACTAAACTGTAGTATTATGTTGGTCAATAGTATTAATTTAAGGGTCTGTTGTTTTCTTTGTAGTTCACCGGGCCCAAAGTATGGGTTTACTCCTTTTAGACTGAAGTTGACATTGGTGACCTGGGTTTACTCCTTTTAGACTGAAGTTGACATTGGTGACCACTGACCAGCTTTGAAATATAACTCCTCAAAAGTCTTCCTATTTTTGCTGTTAAAATTGAGTTTCTTCCTCATACGGCTTGAGATCAAATCTGGGTTGCAACGCTAACTTGGTATATCTACCTCAGGTTGGGCAGAAAGGGTCGGAGAAGGGCAATCCATCAGTTCCAATTGTTTCCTTACTGTCCCCCTGCCCCCATTCCCATCCTTTTCGGGTTAGGCACTGCTCCTTAAAATGCATATAGTCTGTTGCATGCAAGATTCTTCTGAAATTATAACATCAACTACTGCTAAAGTTCATTTGGTTATTGTCTCACATTTATTTTAGCAGTCTATTCTGGGTAAGGTTAATATAATGTGAATGCATGGAGACCTGGAATAGAGGCTTGGACCTTTTGACCCACGCTGTAATTAAAGTGTTTCTGCTTTATCTGATATTTTAACAGTGAAAATATTCTTTGGCAGGCATGAGGTTTTCTTGGAGCTCTTCTCAACCTGTTTTCTTTCTTGTTGCTATGACTTCGACTGTTGGAAGTTTGGGACTCACATCTTTTATCTTGCTGTGCTGTTGTCATAGTTGCAGAGACTTCTGGCTAAATTCAGATTATCATCTATCACTGCAGTGAAGAAGCTTGCGAGGACAATCTTAAAATTAAAACGACTCTACTCCTTTCTGCACGGCATACAATCTTCATCCCTTGTCAATTATGGATGCTAATAATTTACTTGCACTGGTTTTGTTTGAACTCTCATGATTAGGCAGTTGTCGATTTGGTGTTGTAATTCTTCATAGGAGAGTATTTTTATGCTATCATCCTCTTTGAATTCTTTACTTAAATTTCTCCTCTCTTAATGGTGACCCTTTTGCTTCATGAGGCCTCCAAGTTGCAATCAGGTTTGTGCTCTCAGACATTAATTGATTGGCAAGGGCATGCGCAAGTAATTCTCTGTTATTTTGCTTGATATACATCGGTTCTGTTTTATTCCTGTTAACCTGGTGTGCCTCCTAGTTTTTGCGGGCAGGTTGTGTCCACTGGTGACTGCTGGCTCATCCATTTGGGAAATTTGGTTTTCTTTGAGTTTGTGCTGTTGCGCAAACTGAATCCTCTACTCTTTCTCATTACTTGTGGATTGTTATTTTTGCAACTAACTTAATTTCTAATGATGGGCTTTTCTCGTTCTAGCTTGAAGAATCTCTCATTTTTTTCTTCCATACATGTGGGTACCATATCAGATGGTGAGCTTGGTATTCTATAACTCTTCTGCCACATTCAATGTTGATGTCATGACATTATCTTCCTTGGCATATACTGTTTAGTGTTAGGAATTTTAGTATCTCTCTACTTCCTCTGAATCCCTAATGGACTTTTGCTAGCACTCACAATTCTTTCCAAATTAAGTCTTCAATTGTATTTTAGGTTCTTATTTCTTGTCATTTCATGTTGTCACATGGTTACTTGTTATAGATTTTTGACAATGTCTCCTTTAAATACCACTTGATATGCATAACTAACATAAAAGTAGTTGATTTGAATGCTTTCCTGTCCGTTGAGATACCTCAGACTTCTTATTTGTGTTTTGCTGCTGAAGTTTTCATTTACCTTTGGGAGTTGGGACAAGCATTTTTGGTTTGAGAAATCCAATTCTAGGCTTGTTGGTATTTTTGGTGATGAGCCTGATGGAAGTTTTAGCTTTGGGAAACTTCTACCTTGTGTACCTGTCATCAATTTAATATTAGCTTTGTATCTGCGTTAATCTCCATGCCAGTTGAAATGTGTTTACTTCAAATCTTTCATTGCCCTATAGGAATCTTTTTGAAAGAACATCTCTATCCTCTTGTAAGGTATTAATGTTCAAAGGAAATGAGAGTTTTTAGGTTGGGTTGTGTTATGCTTAGTTTCTTGCAGCCAGTCCGAGATAAACCTTGCTCATATGTTTAAAAGCAGCTTGGGTGTTGTTTTTAAGTCAAGTTTTTTAGTAAAAATTATTCGCCATTGTGCTTGGTGTCACTACCAGCTGCACCTTGACCCAAGACTCAATGTGCTTGTTAGAGTTTGTCCCACAATGGTTAATTATAACCTCCAAAACTAGTATATGAGCCTGGGTGGTCTCTCCACTCATTGCCAATTGGTTTTGAGTTGGATGCTTTAACATGGTATCAGAGCTATAAGCTTTCGGAGGATTTTGGACAAGACTCTTGGATATTGCCCCGTTGTTTGTGTCATAAGTGCACCATGTTTCGTTATGATCCCAATGTTGTGGATCAGTTGTTTACCTCTCCACGCGCAGGTCAGGGGTCACACATCTGGGGGAGTGTTTGTCCCACATTGGTTAATTATAACCTCCAAAATTACTAATATGAGCCGGGCGGTCTCTCCACTCATTGTCAATTGGTTTTGAGTTTGATGCTTTAACAGTGTTGATCATTCTTTAACTAGCAAACCAAACCAAATTGAGCCTCTAGTCCCAATCAGTTGGGGTTGGCTACATGAATCCGTTTTCTCCATTGAGCTCTATCAAGGGTATTGTGTTTTGTGATATTCAAAAAACCTAGATCAATTTGAACTACCACCTCTAAAGTCAATATTTTTTCTATTCCCTTTTGTGTTAGCCTCTACCGTAACCATATCACTCTTCCTAATCGACGCATCGGCCGATCTGCAATAGACTTGTCGAAACCACCTTTATCTATTTTCTCTCATCTTATCTTCTATCGGTGCTACCCTACCATTCCTCGAAAATTTGCGTTTCTCATTTTATCTCGCAAAGTCTCATCTCAAATTTGCATTTCCATCCCACTCTCAACATTCTTATTTCATCTATACTCATCATACTCTCATCTCAAAATCGTGTTCCCACATTGAGTTGATTCCTCTTGGGAAACTAATGTTTTGAATTAAATGGCAGTAGATGTATGATTGGGATCATGGTCGAGGTGTGGAACTGAATCCTAAATCTGGTTGCAGGGGTGTATTCGCATGTTTGCAGGTACATTTCATAAGCAGACAAGAGAGGACACTACAATCATTGGTGTCCGAACTCGTGCATGCAGGCACAGGTACGATGTCACTGGGGGTTGGACATGGTTATTATCTATGTTTAGGCGTCATGTGTGCTAGTTATAGATGTCAGTCACTTTCTTGTACATTGTTTCTGCAGAAAATAACAGTTTAAGGTTGAGGGGGAAAAAAGAAAACATAGGCCGTCTAAACATAATTACTCCTCATTGAAGGCCTTATAAAGGTCAAAGGAGACAGCCGAAGCAATGGAAGCAGGGGGTATTTTCCCCCAGGATGTTGTCTAAAATCTTATTGCGCCAATTCAGGGGCTGTGCACTGCTGTATTTCAAGCCCTGGGAGTATAGGCAATAGACCAAGTGGGCGACCCTCCCATGAAATTAACTGTTATAGGCTAGAGCTATAAAAGCTAAGAAGTGGAGCCAAAATATGTCTGAAGTGCTGCGTATATGTTGAATTTTGAACACTGTAGGTGGTAATCCAAGTTAGGGCGGGGAATTTCACATTAAGAATGGTTGTTGGGGACAATTTCTTATTTATATGTTTTTTTTAAAACAATTATTATTCTGTTTTTTGTGAAAGACCATTTTACCTTTTGTCTTACTGTTTCAGGTGCGAAATCGCTAATTGATTGTTAATCTAGTTTTTCTCATGTACTAGTGGCAATTAGTAACTTTGCTAATTCACTTAATGTTTCTTGTGACATATCCAACCCTAGTAGGATTTTTAGCACGCGTTCAGCTCTGGGGAGAAGAATTGGTGATATTGTTTGAAGGTTCGTGGACACAGACTGTTTGGAAGAATGGGGAGATTAGTTGGTTGACCAAATAGTAGTATTCTTTCCATAAGAGAGAACATATTCGAGGGTTTCAATTTGGTTCAAGCATGTAAGACCTGACTAACATTGTTTGTCAGCCAAAATTATTTTCCAAGTAGAGAGTGTACACAGTACATCATCAGGCGTCTTAATAACTTTGGGGGATTTCATGTAGTGGCTTGATCGATTCCCAAGTGAGCGAGTGGCCAATGCAAGGACTGCCGTTTACTTTTTTGTAATTTGTGTCATCATCATCTCATTGATCGGTTTTCTGAAAAGGTTGAGGTATGGAATATTGATGCCTAAATTTGTGAAGCTTGCTAATTTTTTTTCACAAAAACAAATTTTGGATTCTCTAGTATTCTCCATTTTGTATTGAAATGTTGCATCTAGTTTGTGAATCTTTTTTTTTTTGAACTGCAGTTTGTGAAACTAACTAATGCATTTATTGCCTGTGTCAAGAATTTGTCTGTTGTGCATCAGATTTTAAGTTCGTTTGAAGCTTATACATGTTTCACCATACAGTTTTCCATTTCATGTTTCATGTGGTTGTACCTCCAAAGATTTCATAACTTCGTCAATTATCATCATGCTGTATTTACCATCGCGTAACAGTTTATTGTATGAGACTAAGCGTGGCTGCGTGAGGAACTTGCTACGCAGTGATCTTCACCATCGGTGGATATGAATGTTTGTGTTGTCAAATTGTAATTTGAAAATCTAATCGGAAAGCACTAATAGCAAGCATGCCACCGTTCAGTGATCTTTAATTGTTCCCCGCATTTCCACCCTATTTTTTTACTACCTTTTTTCTTCCTGCACAAATGTGGGCAAAGATGAATGAATTATGGGGAAAAACAGGAAAGGGGGCTCTACTGTCCCTCATGGACGGCAGACGGCAGGCCCCGCCAACTGTCACCTGAGTCGTCTATCTCGGCAATCAACGGTTCAGATTCGCGGATGAATTCTTATCAGTAAAAATTAACTTTGACCAGTAAGAATTCATATGTGAATCTCAACTGTTGATTGCGGAGATGGATGTCTCTGACGGGTTGGCAGGGCCTGCCGTCCCTAAGGGACATTAGAGCCCCCGGATCCAGAAAAACATACAAGACCCATTTTGTCATGACATTTTGTTTCAATAGTGTCTGAAATTGCTTATGAAACATCACAGTCATGGTTCAATTTGATTGATTTTTGATGGACCCATTCACATTTTTTTGGGTGTAGGTTGCATCACAAACAATGAGGGGGTTTAACGATGCAACAGCAGTGCTAGAACCACAAAAGAATACACACATTCACATTCAAAGTTGGTGAATGTGAGTCTGTATTTGTTTTTGAAAAGTTTGGTGTGGTTTTAGTATTTTTGAAGATGTAAAGCTTTACCGTGTTATCTGTGTAAGGAGGAGGATCCTCTCCGTTCCTTGAAAATGGACTGGACCATCCAGTTTGGTTATTTGTGGGCCATTTTTCGAGTCCATTTTCATGATTCAAATCGTTCACATTTTAGAGCTGGATCAAGGTTTTTTTTGGCAACCAAGAACCATACTAATTTAAGACTTACAATGGGATAAAAATAAATAAATAAAGTATAAAAAATGCAAAAAAAAGTCATGAAACATAGTAAGATGCCTGGCTCAACTGATTAAGCGAAATTCTAATGATTGCAATTTTTTACAGACCTAAAAAACAATAATGAAATAAAACGGGTTTAAAGGTACGATCTCTTTGTGATGTCAACAAAAGCTTAAGGACTGGCCTTCTACCAAGAAAGCCTCTCATACTTGGAGAAGTATAATCAAAATCAGGGACTTCACAGTCCGGAATATTAAGTGGATTGTGGGAAACGGGAATGATATTGCTTTTGGCATGATTGGTGGTGTGGCGACACCAATCTTGCGGATAGTAAGCATGTTCTCACCTCGGACCAAATTAAAGTTAAGGAGTTTATCAAAGAGGATAAGGTCTGGAATATTCCACTCATTGCTCATGTGTTGGGTTCTAATGATTTTGATGATGTTACTAATACTCCCCACCCCAGGCAAGCCGAGATGGATGATACCCCGTGTTGGTTTGCGGCGAATAATGGCATTTTCTCGGTTAAATCTGCCTATAATTGTCTGTCTGACACTTCCTCTGGAAATGATAATTGGGATTGGATCTGGCACCTTAAGGTTCCTGCAAAACTTCAAGGATTCCTTTGGACGTGCATGCACGGGAAACTTCTTACTAACCGGCATCGTAAATTAAGAGGTCTCTCGACTGAGGATACTTGCCCGAGATGTGATTCAGCGGTTGAAGACCTGAAACACCTCTTTTTTGACTGCCCCACCAGTGCTAATATTTGGTCTAGAATGTCTAATATACAGGTGCAATCTATGGGAGAGTTTGAAGATTGGAAAAATTGGCTAAAGGCGAACATCAAACATGCGGGAGGAAATTCAGGGGGTTCTCAATCCTCTGTTTTAATTTTAGTTACTCTATGGAATATTTGGTTAATGAGAAACATAAAGGTGTTTGATAACACCTCTCCCAACCCGGTGGTGGTCTACACTAATTGTCTCAAGTTTGCGACTGAAATTGTTAGTTCTTTCAATGTTCATCATAAACCTGCCACAAAAACCTTGAAACTTGTCTCATGGAATTTCCCAGGTACGAGCAAACTCAAGCTAAATACGGATGGGAGCAGCCACAGCAATCCAGGACTTGCGGGCTATGGTGGTGTGTTCAGAGATGACAGAGGCTTTTGGGTAATTGGATTTTATGGAAGGCTGAATGATTGCACAAGTTTGGAGGCTGAGCTTTGGGGAATCTTGAGGGGCTTGGAGCTGTGAAAAGCCAAGACATGGGGGTGTTGGAAATTGACTCAGACTCCACGGCTGCTATTGATCTCATCAATGAGGAGGCTCCGGAGTTCTCTCCTCTCACGGTCCTCATTAAGGATTGCAAAGCTTTAATGGCAAGCACAGGTTGCTCTCTGAAGCACATCTACCGGGAGGGCAACAAGGTGGCGACAAGCTAGCCAACATGGGTGTCAACCAAGAGCACAAGTGGGTTTCTCACGTTTCCCCTCCGGAGGTTATCATCCCCCTCCTCGAAGCGGACATGAGGGGTGTTGCTTTTGAAAGGATGTAGTTTGTTTGCTAATCTTCCCTTGTACCAAAAAAAAAAAAAAAGTCTCGATCCTCCCCTACTTGTGAGAAGTTGGACCGTAAAATTTACTTACCTCTGGACGTTCGTGGCATTTCGCTATCAGTTTTTTATTTTTAGTTAAACGCGACTACAAATATAATGGGAATTTAGAATTAAGATCTTCTCATGTGATGTAAAATAAGACCTACCGTGATTTTATTCAACAACCCGAGCTGTTCTTTGGCCACTAAAAACCATATTTCGTTATTCTGGATCAAGGTTTTTTGGCCACCAAGAACCATGTTACTACATTAAAAATCCCATAGGCAGTGGGATACCCTGAGTTTATTCATTATTCAATTATATTAACAATTGGTTATTCACAAACATTTTTTGCCCATTGTTTATTGACAGGTTGATTCACGCAAAATTGTGTTCTTATAAAATGATCATTAGTAGAACTTTATATTATTTTGGCTTTCTCATATTGTGATTGTTGTTGTAAAAATGTTCAAGTATTTACGTACTTTTAAGGACACAGTTTTTAGATTAAGCCTTAGACAGTAAAAACGAGAGCAAATTTGTCCACCCCGGCAAGGGTGTACTCATTCTATATCGAAATCATTGATCATGTCCAAATTCACTTGTTAGGAGGCCACACAAAAATTTAGTCCAATGATAAGATATTGGTAACTATTTCATCTAGAGTTTTATTTATTTTTCTTTAAAATTCCTGCTAAATTGAACTTTAAAATTCCTGCTAAATTGAACTTTTACATCAAGAGCTCACCGATATTGGATTGAACTTAATTTTCGCATGGACTTCTAAGAAATGAGTCTAGACAAAATTAACGGTTTTAATTCTTGATGGGAACCACATAATGAATACACCCTCGCGAGAGTGAACAAAGCAAGGGTGGTGAACAAATTTACTCTCCACTAAAAACCCTCTCAGACTGCCCATTTCTCATGACCATATATGGATGATTAGTCAATTACGATGCTTTTGGCCTTTGGGTGCATTCTTTCCTTTTCTTTTCTTTCCCTTTTTTTTAAAAAATTATTTAAGTCACGAATTCACGATGTATGGACCCCACCCACATATCGATAATCTACGTATTTATTTGAATAAAACAATAATGTGAGGGGAAATCATGCAGAAGTACATGCAAAACAGTTAAATGCTTGTAATTTTTAATGTAGAAGATAAGATTTTTATGGCGAAATCAGCTCCCCAACAAAACCCCCCGGTCCCATTATTAGCTCATTAAACAGAGTAATTTTTTGCAGGATTCTGGACCACATCTGCATCTTATTTTTTGTACTCTCATTAATGTTGGTTCCCTATCTTTGCTTTTTGTTTTGCGTTTTCATTTTGGGTCAAAACGAGTAATCATTCAGTAGTATCGGAGCACTGCCACAGAGTGTCCCATCACCACCTCGGGCACCATACATTTTTGTGAGGTCGAGGAACCCCACAAAAAGTGGAGAGGAATACTGTTGAGGCATCATGTGATAGTGGCCCGGGATCACCAAATTATTTTTGGGTCAAAAGTCAAAACTCATTTGATGCACATAGCACAGGAAGCTTTTGATTATCTCGAGTCCCTAAAATTCAGAATAAATTAAATGATGTATGAATCCAGTCTCACCTATGAAAAAATCTTTTATCTTTTTAGACACCTAAATCGAAGCTTAAGAGCATAATTATCTCGTATTCCAGGAGCACGGCCACGTGATGTTCTGGATAACTCAAACACCACACATTTATATGGAGCTCATGCACTATGTTGTGGACCCTTTTGAGAATGTGTGGTATTGGTGTGTCCCGGAGCACCACGTCGCCGTGCTGCAGGAGCACTGAATAATCTGACCTCCAACTAAGGCTATGAACGAATTGAACTGCTCGCAAGCAACTCAAAGCCTGACTTGTTAAGGTTCCACTCAGCTCGTAAGCTAGTCGAACTTCAGCTCGAATTTTAGGCTCATTTAGAAAACGTCAACATTCTAAAATTTGACTTGGCTCGAATGACTCATTTACATACGAATCGAGCTCAAGCTCGAGTTTTAGGCTCACTAAATAAACGAACTGAGCTCGAACACCACAAAGCTCGGCTCGGTTTGTGTGCACTAATCTCCAATTCCATCCATCAATAGAGATTGAAATACCCCAATAGTGTTCCAACCAACCTCTATGTCCAGATATATATATATATATTAAAATACTTTAAACACTTGTGTTTTAACACTTGGGCTGAATTTGCGGAAAATCAGGGTCAATTGAAATCTGCCACAATAATTAATTAAGTCAGTATTATGTAGACGTGGACAAACCATGGCTTCTAGAACACTAAACTCAAATATATAGTACTATTGCAATATATTTTAACCTTCGAAAGTGTGATAAATATTTACGGGAGCGGGGCATTGTAGTGATTATAGGGTGTAGTGAGTGAATCTCGATCGTTAAAAATATTTTGGACGGTCCGAATATTAAATTAACTGTTCGTGCATTATTTACACATGTACCGGCACATGTTTTAAATTACTACACTAATATGTTTTGGTCTAATAAGTCAACTGACTTATTTTTTCGTCTTTATTTGATTTTTTTCGCGTTTGTTAGTTTTTCATTAACTTTTTACATATTATTGATTTGTTTCGACAAGAAAAATTAGAAAAGGAAAAAAATTATGATCCAAACTTAAAATTTTTGAATAAAGAAAAAAAAAAGTCAAAAAGACAGATTTTTACACTTTTGTCGATTTTACTCAAAAAATTGAGAGTTCTGATCATAATTTTTTTACCTTTTTAGATTTCTATTTGTCAGACGAACCAATAATACACAAAAATTTGATGCAAAACTAACAAAAATAAAATAAAATAAAATAAGACAAAAAGAAGAAGTCAAAATGACTTATTTGGCCAAACACTGGACAAGAGCCCGGCCCATTCGACCTCATAGTCCCTCATTGTGTTTAGACATATACTCATAACATCACATTCGTGTGATGATGTCTTAGTTTCAATTCATATAGGTACGATGATGTCTCCTATAAATAATGGTGTAGTGTGATGGAATTATACTCCATAACGGAGATTAAGAGTACCGTCCCTTCACTTTCATATTCTGTAAAAAGAAAGAAAGAAAGAAAGAATATGTATATATATATATATATGTGTGTGTGTGACATCGATATCAACCTCATTCACACTTAGCTTGCTACTGAAACTCAGTAGTTTTTCTTCTTCTTTTTTTAGAAACTTAATAGTAACGTATTACTGATAAAACGCAACAATTGTAGTATCGTACAATTTTTGGGGATTTTATCTCGTTGTATAAAGTGTAATATACTAATGGATACAAATATCTATGTTAAGATTCGGACACAAATATTTGGAACCGTCTCATACACGTGAACATCACTTAAATACAATTATTAAGAGCCTATGTAAATACATGTTGAAAAATACATTTATTGTGATTGCGTTCTCATTGGCATGACAAACATGAAAGATTTCAAAGAAAAAAAAAAAGAAAGATCTAGAAGAATAGAACCACTGAATTAAAGAAATGTCAGTCAATGGTATAGGATCTAGAACTGAGGTTTCATCTGGATCAATATATTCTTTTGGTTTTTTTTTTTTTTTTGGTAAACTCTTTTACTTCTCGGGTTTCTGATGAACAAGCATACTCTCTCTCAACAATTAATTTTGTACCTCTTTATGGATACATTTCCGGGAGCCATTCTCTTGTCATTATGTCTAAATGACCTTTTTTTTCCTCCGTTATTTTTTGTCGGCAAGAGAAATTAGAGAAGTATAAAAATGTAGACAGAAATTGAAAAAAATCCACATAAGACAACACTTTATACAAAAAGACTGACATGTTGTTTGATAATTTTTTCGTCTTTAGTGAACCATTTTTTTTTGTTGTCAACTTTTAGTTTTTTTTTTTGGTAATGTAGAATGCCCCGATGAACCTGACTAATCTCTTCAGTCCCTTCCACAACTATTTCCAGATGTTTGCGTGAGGTGAGATAGTGTCATTGCTTTGTTGTAAAATAAAACCAACCATTGAAGAGAAAATTATACTTTAACTGGTGTCTACCACGGATCTACCATGTCGCGGTCGCAACCCAGCTAACCACCCTATGTCCTCCAATGTCCACAAAGGGACCACCCACCATCCAATAACATTCACATAGAAAGTAAGTCATTCACTCCACCCCGCCGACGGACACGCACGAGTTCTCACCACCGTTTGATATCCTACTAAGAAATATTGATTCGATGATTTTTCTAAGAGTAAATTCAGTCATTCGAGTTTTTATGTGACGATTTTGATAAATTGAAAATTAATCTCAAGCATTGTTGTTACCATATCATTTGACAAACGTAGTATTATTATCGCACAATTAATATCATTCACCATAATTTAATATTCTCGAAATGAAAATTGTTCTTACTTTAAAATTATTTCAAAATTTTATATATTTTATTGAATATCTATAAAAATAATTCAAAATATACTCCAAAATAGAAAATTAGGGTGGGAGAGGCCACCCTAGCCGCTATGTAGCTCCACCACTGATGCCAATGACAGTGTCATTTCTCACTCCATTCGAGCTACTATTTGATATGTGTAGAAGAAAGATACGAGTTCAATTCGATGATCTAGGTTTGAGATTGTGTCAAAATAGCACCGAAATATGATCGGTGCATCAAGTACGTACTACTATGTTTTGGATTTTTGACACTATAATAAGCTAAAAAAAAATGACTTAATTTGACATCAAGGGATGAATTAATTTGCTTTTAGAAGAAAATTCCCATTCTACAAAACGACATCTCACTGTAGTAGTTGAAAAATAAGAATAAATAAAAGAAATTGTATGTTTACCAGTTAATGAATGACAAAAAAGTGCATGGCAAAAGTGAAGAATCTTTCATGAAAGGAATTGATCATTTTGGAAGCATGCATTTTAGCATCCTTTCTCTCTGATTCAGTGATTGGAATCATTAACCCCAACCAACTTATTCTAGTGTCATTTATTGTTATCATTATTGTTATTTTTTTTTTTATATCTAAACCAACGTATCTTCTTCTTTTTTTCCGGTTCAACGGTCAAAGGTCGTCACTATTTCCCTCCCGGTTTGCTCAAAATTAAGCAGGTCATCTACGCCAAGACTAAGAGATTTCTCTATCGTGGTCTGACCCCAAGAAATTGCCAAATTTTGAACTTAGATATCGGGCTTGTTAAGAGAAAATTCTGGGTGCAAATAGAGTAGGGTACACGTGATGCACGCAATCTCGGCTATCTAAAAGTGTTTTGGACGGCCCAAATTTCTCTCTTTCTCCTCTTTCTCTCTCTCAAAACACTTTTTCCGAGATGCTTGCGCGCTGAGTACCGCCACGTGGTACCCAGCCCGCTTTAGTGACCAACATATCTACTCCCCATTCTCACATACAACTGCACCCTCTCTCTCTCTCTGTCTCTCTCTAACTGGTAGTTGGGGTTCACAGTTCCCCTTCCATGGGAAGGGTAGATAGCTGTATTGACTGATATCTCCATATTTTGTTGGTAACCAATCCCCCAAACAACAAATACCCACGTACACTCCATATTTTAATAACCTCTATATCTCTCTCTCTCTCTCTCACTTTCTGATTCTCTCAACATCAACTCCTTTAATTTTTACTCTCTCTCTCTCTCTCTCTCTCCCATGGCTCCAAGGAAAGTAGAAGGATCAAGTAGAAAGGTTTTTGACAAAGGAGCATGGACGGCGGAGGAGGACAGAAAACTGGGTGAGTACATTGAAGTCCATGGAGCAAAGAAGTGGAAGACAGTAGCAACCAAATCAGGTACATATCCAATTGTCTATCTAAAAGTCTTGCAACCCTTTTGGATTGTGAGAATGCGTGCCATGATGATAAATGAGAGAGCTCTTTCTCACGAAATCTCCTAAATTTTTTATTTTTATTTTTTGGAAAATTGATAACAAAGGAGAAAGTGCCAATCAAAAGATATGATTTTATTTTATTTTATTGTATTTTTCTTTTTAAATTGAGAAATTTGAGTTGGAGCTTAACAAGTAACAACCCCTTTGAATCGAGAGATTTGGTGAGAGAAAAAAAAAATGATTAGAATACATTTCTCACCAAATCACTCAATTGACTCCAACTCAAATTTCTCAAGTTAAAACTTTCTTTATTTCTCGAGGATTGGTTGTCTTAATTGCAACTCCTCGTGCCCCGCACTTTTGAGTTGGTGAGAAGGGAATCATTAATATGATTCGTGTTCACTTCCGGCATTAATGTATCCTTTTATTAGTGATATAGGCTCTGGCTGTAATTTCCTTTCACTGTATTTCTTGGAAATCTGTGTAAGCACCGGACGATTTTATTGAAATACAATTTTCTGCGGATCAAAAAAAAAAACTTTCTTTATTTCTCAAGTTAATTGATGTGGGTATTTCGATTAATTCCATGAATATTTTTGGCTAGGTTTGAACCGATGTGGGAAGAGCTGCAGATTGAGGTGGTTGAACTATCTGAGACCAAACATCAAAAGAGGCAACATTTCTGATGAAGAAGAGGACTTGATTCTCAGGCTTCACAAGCTTTTAGGGAACAGGTTAATACAGTTTTGGCATGAACATTTGCCGTAGTTAATACTACTCAATAGTAATTATAACAAGTAATTACCTACCCTAATCTACGGCCACGTTCCACTACTTATTTTTTTGGCTTTTTGGATTTTATTTTTTATTTTTCATGTTTTCCAAGACAACTCATTCTGTTCTTGTATGTACATCAACTGAAAAGCCCAAAAAATCAAGTTCAGCGAATCGAGGTCTAAGTCAACTTTTAGCTAGGGTGCTGCTTATCCTGGCTCTTAAATTGTACTCCCTCTGTCCCAATTTGTTTGCTCACTACGAAACTACGTGCAATTTTCAAACTAAAAATTAATGTATTTATCAAAATAATTTTTGAAATTTTTTTGCACCGTATTAAAGTTTTCAATGAGATCTATCAAACAAGATCCATATTGATTAGAAAATTATTTTTGCAAGTACATTATTTTTTAGTTTGAAAATTGCACGTAGTTTCGTAGTGAGCAAACAAATTGGGACGGAGGGAGTACTATGAATTAATTAGTTCTTGATAAATTTTGAGGAGCACTGCTTTCTGGTCAAATTATGCCAGTCACAAGTTAATTAACATGAGTAATTCAATGATTTTTTTCATTTCGTGTTATTCAGGTGGTCGTTGATTGCCGGGAGACTTCCAGGAAGAACCGATAACGAGATTAAGAACTACTGGAATTCTCATTTGAGCAAAAAAATAAAACAAAAGGGAAAAACCACAGCAACTTCATCCGTCGAAGAGAGTATGCCGTCGAGATCGGTTGAATTAATGGTGGAGAAAGAGAGAGTAAGGGTTGAAGGAAGTGGAGATGCAGACATTACCTTTGACGTGAATGAATTCTTCGACTTCTCGACTGAAGGTAGTTTTGGGATAGAGTGGGTGAATGAAGTTCTTGAACTCGATAATGCCCAATGGCTTACCGACGTGAGGTAGGGAATTGTTCAGTAAAATGTAATAAAGTCTGTGAAGTTGGTGTGGTTTTCACCTAATCTTGGAATAAATTGCTCGTCGATTGAGACAAATTAATGGTCATTGGTTAGCTAGTCCAATGAGGATTGCCAAAAAAGTAAGTAATACTGTAATAATCTGGTTTCTCTGCAGTCTCGCGGAGAGCCGTTCGTATAATTTTGATCGTCTAAGGGTGTTTTTAATGGTTCATATTTCAAAAATACTTTTCCCGGATTGGAAAGAGTAAAAAAAAAAATGAACCATTGAATACAAAGATTAACGGTTGAAATATAATGGTAGGGCCTCTGTGGAGTTGAACGGCAGAAAAGCTGAGTCTTAATAATTACTAGAACCTAGGGGTGTAAAAATTAAAGAGCAAGGTGAAACAAATACGCCAATAAAAAATATAAGGTGAAACAAATACTCCTCCGTCCTACAAAGTTGGTCTTCTTTGGGATTTTAACTTTTTAAGAAGACATGTATTCCTTTCAAAATGAGCAATTATTTCCATTTTTACCCTTTGAATCATACATATAAACTTATTTTATGTTATTTATGAAGGTTAATCTCGGCAATCCACACATTTTCTTACTTGAGCTTTTAAATAGGACTAATGTTTTAGGACATCCGAAAATGGAATAGAGAACAACTTTATAGGGTGAATGGTTTGGGAGATATGTGCATGATGCATTTAATAATAGGAGTAGTGTTTGGAAGATGTCTGCAGAATACATTATGTACGTCTTTTTATTAACCAAAATGAGAAACATGAAAAATGAGAAGTCAAAAAGCTCCTCTCCCCCTACCTCTCTCTTCTCTAGATCCATAAATTGAGAACTCATTGTGTGAAAACATGTTTTGGCTTGGAGATACCAAACAGCACAATGTGAAACAGAGAAAATGAAAACATGAAAAGGAGGTGACCAAACACCCCCTAATCCTCTTGAGATTGTATGAACATGATTATAGGAGAACAACTTCAACTAAATGCAAGTTTCCAAGAAAAAAACCTTATAGAAAGACAAATGATGATGGATTCGCATGCACTCCCTCAGAAAAACAATTTCCATCAAACATTAATCCATATATGTAGTGATATGTTTAAATCATGGTTTTGGGGAGAATTTTCCAGGGAAAAAAAAAAAGTGGAATGTAAAAAAGAAAAATAAAATGCAGCACAAAAATCCAATTTTTGTTTGGTTGTTGTCCATGTAAAAGCAGTATGGCAAAAAGTACCAACATGTTTGTCTTTTCATTCAACTCTTTCCAAACATATATGCTTATCAAATAATGGAACACTAAGGCAATGCAGTTAAAGCTAATTAATACTAAGAAACCAAGCAAAAGACAAAGCAACGTGGGACATAAAAGCAACCTAGCACTCATTGAGGAGTGATAATTCAGTGTTTTTGGAGCACCGCCACGGTCTAGCACATGGTGCTCCAATTGCATTTTTTCATGAGACACTAGTGTGGGAGCCACAACACACTCGGTGGTAGGGCTATAAATGAACGGAGCCGTTCTTGAACTGTTCGAGGCTCGACTCGGTAAAAACTCGTTCGAGTTCGGTTCGGAGACTAAACAAGCTAAACCTGAACTCAATTTCAGGCTCGATTATTAAATGAGCCGAACCTGAACCTGATAGTATTCGGCTCGGGTTAGGCTCGCGAACCCAGAGTATATGTATATATCTCATAAATTTTCACATATAACCTTCAATATGTATAAAGTTTTAAATGTACATAATGAAAATTTTATAACTTGTACATGTATAAACCTTTAAAAGTATTATATACTTACATTTTAATATGTTTTTCTAATTTTATATATATACGAAGTTATTGATGTACAAAATGAAAATTTTATTAGTAGTTCTAAACCTGTATAAAAGCATAAATATCTAATATTTATGACTTTTTAAGCCTCGTGAACAAGTTTGAGTTCGACTCAAACCTAGGGAAGTTCGGCTCGAGCTCGGCTCGTAAAATTTTCATGGAGTTCGAGCTTGATTCGAGTTCGCTTAAAAACTTAATGAACGAACCTGAATACTCTAAAGTTCGGTTCGAATCGACTCGTTTGCACCCTCCTCTGCGGTGTAGCCCACACTAATGTTTAGTGAAAAAAGGCCTCTGAAACACCGCTACAGGAACAAATAATATAACAACGTGGAACTCTCATGATTAATTACTAACCAAGGCAAAGCAATTTATGACACTAATAATAAGAGACTCTCATGATTAAGTAGTAACCAAGGCAATGCAATTAAAGCTAATAATAAGAAACTAAGCGAAGGGCGGACCTGACACAGTAGTAAAGCTGTCCCATTGTGGCCTGTTGGTTACGGGTTCGATTCCCAAAAACAACTTTGCTTGAAGGGGTAAGACTGCGTGCATCAACCTTTCCCCAGATCTCGCATATGCAGGAGTTTCGTATACTGAGGTTGCACATTTAATACTCCCTTCGTCCCATATTTGTTGTCCATTTTCACTATTCACTGCACCTCAAAAAATTGGTTATATTTTTCAATGTGTAATGTTGTATATATTCAATATGGATCTTGTTTGATAGTTCTCGATGAGTACTATTAAACAAAATTTTCAAAATTGTAAAACACATTGTAGATTGAGAGATATAAGTAATTGAAAAATGACACGCAAACCCGTAAATGGACAACAAATTCGGGACGGAGGGGGTAAGAAACTAAGCAAAAGTCAAAGGAACGTAGGAACCAATGCAACCTCTCATTGACAGCCCCCCCTGCAAAATCAGGAGTATCAAAGTTGGACTAAACAAGAGGCTAACACATATGTTTTGTCCTTTCTGCAATTACACATTGGTTATCAAACCCAACTTAGAGCATCCTTATCAGGAGCACCAAAATTTTCACCAAATTTAACTTCAAAAACACATTTTATAAATTAGCAAGTCACTTTATCAAAAATTCAAAAAAAAATCAGACTCTCTATCTTAACTTTACTATATTAAACTATTCCCCTCAAATCTATAAAAAAAAATAAAAAATCTCCCTAAAAGTAAATCTCCCCGCCTGGGGAGATGTTTTGGTTAAAAGAAGTGTGGTCCCCCCCACGTGTCAATATGTCATGATCCCCCTCCCCCTCTCTCATGTTCTTCTCTGCCACCCACAGTAGCAAAATCAATAAAAAAGCAAGAGGTGCGTGAACAGTGACGCACCAATTTTGGTGCGGTACTGTAGCAAAAATAATTTGGTAAGGGAAAGTAGAGAGGCTGATTTTGGTGGATTTTTGGGAGTTTGGCTCCCTACTTTAACCCAAAAGTTAAAGGCTATAAACTCGTTGAATACATCAGTGTAGCGCGCATGCGGCCCAGAACATCCAAGGGCATCACAGACCTGTTATTGCCTCAAACTTCCGTGGCCTGAAAGGCCATAGTCCCTTGGCCAAGCATGCTCGTCGTGTGGGAACGCCAATGCATCATGAAGGCTAACGGGAGTGAATCGAAATGCTTCCGCTCTCGGCAATGTTGCTCGAGTCCCGATGGAAATGCATGTCCCTATCGATATTCAAAGATGCACCACGATCTGTCCGTTGGAACTTCGCGCTAAACGGTGCTTGCTTGGCTTCTCTTGGCTGGTTGCTTCTCGTCGGGCACACTTGTCCTTCGCGGTGCGATTGGTCGGAGGAGCTGGTGCAAAGTGTACGTAATGGCGTGTGGGTGGTAGATGATTTTGTCGGGCGACATTTCGGTCTTTTTCTTGTTCATTACTCATGGGACATGCTAGCACGAGGCATCGAACCCATAATGCCTTTTGTTACCCGAAGATCGGCTCATTTTGTTACCCGACGGCTCATTTCATATCATCTACCACCCACACGCCATTATGTACACTTTGCACTAGCTCCTCCGACCAATCACATCGCGAAGGACAAGTGTGCCCGATGAGAAGTAACCAGCCAAGCGAAGGCAACACGCTTGGCACAACAAGGTGACAAGCTTTCCGGGGGGAGGGACGGTGCCATAGCCAAAGGAGCTCCAAGGCCGACACAAAGCACTACTAGTCCGAGCCACATATTGATGCTCTTAACAATCAGTTAACAATTGCCCTCCCAACCCAATAGTTTGCAGAATCCCATTGTTCACATAAAAAACAAGGAACTAGGACCATCAAAATACGGGTACGTGGGTACGTGAGAGAGAGAACAAACCAGTTTATATGCAGGAGAGAGTGTTTCTGGTTCTAAGTCCTACATTACTCTATTTGAACCCATGTTACATCCACTCAAGTACAGGGTGTCGAATGCGGGTACGGGGCTAACTGTTGGTCTCACTGAATTCACTTATCAAGGATAAGTGTAAGACCCCTGCGATGCTGTGTAGAGATACCCAAATAGTCATATTCCTTAGTACGAATACCTTGCTTTTATAATATCCATATCCATACCAAAGGCTATAATAGAGCCTTGACCAAATTCCATGTCTTACCACATTTGGCCGAATTTCGCCAATTTTACCCCTGTAATTTCTGACTTCGCTTCTTTGTATTATGTAATTACCGGTTTTGCATGTGGCTGGTTTGGTCTTTTGATTGTTTTGTTGCACAATTGCGGAATTTTCCCTTTTGTTTTATAAGTTTCGCTTGGGTCCCCACTACTTTATATATGTTGCTTTTTACATCTCTTATAAAATGTTTTGTCGAAAAACCAAATTCTTTTAATCATTTACAAATAATTTTAACATTTTGGATTACTTTATATTAAATCAATAAATGAACAATTTATCTGATTTGTAAAAAAAAAAACCTAAAACAAACCAAAAAAATATATCATTTCTAAACCCATTGAACTAAGTAAAAAATTACATAGCATGCACATCTTTAATTTTTACAAACGGGCAAACACTACAACCATTAACCTCGTGCGAGCACGTTGCCTAATACCTAGTAAGTTAAATAGTTGTTTACAAGCCTTGTCCGTAAAAAAATTTAAGATTTTCATCCATAGTCGGCGTTACATTTTCATGAGTTATTGTCTGCGTAAAACTGCTAAATAACAAGTACTTCAAATATTTAAAAGAGATCGTGTGACATGAAATTTACAAGTCATCCATGGGCTTTATATATGTTCCTATTGTTAGGACCATAGGCTACAGTCTGTCTGTGTTGGCAAATTTCACGACAAAACACACATTTATTTGTATCCCCATTTATCGAGTTGTATTTTATTTATTTATTTATTTTTTATTTCTAGAGTATCTGTTTAGGTAGTGGAAGGAAATCAATATTGTGTAATTGAAAGATTGAGTTTTTAGGTGGAAGAAAATAAAAAACGGGTTTCAATATTTAGCAACTTCAATAAGGGAAGAAGATCATGGAAATTAAGGGGTTGCAATATATGGCAACGTTAATTCAGGAAATCAAGGGTTTGATATATGGAAACTTTAATTCAGGAAGGTGCTCGATAGGCTACGGGAGTTGCTGAAGCAACTTGTCTGTTTTTCAGCAGCTTATAAATAAGAGGTCTGTTAGGGTTTATTAATTACCACATATGATAGAGCTGCTCCATAACTCCTCTTAATCTCAGAAAATATTGAAGAGGGTCTTTGGCTGGAATCTTGGAGTAAAAAGAAGATCGATGGATCATTAAGCAACAAGCATAACTCCAAGAAGTTTTTTATAAACTTTGATTAAACTATTTGAGTTGGCTTTTGGTGGATTTCCAAAGGCTAGTGGAAGGCTTGCGGATTCAAGGCAGAGGCGGTCAAGCATTGGGTGTGGTGAACGTGGATTCGGCAAGTAGTTCTTAGGACGATTTGTGAGGATTCAGAATCGTAGGGCTTACTTATAACCGCACAATGTTTTATAGTGTTTGATTCATTCCCGTGGTTTTTTCCCATTTAGGGGTTTTCCACGTATATCCTGGTTTTCATCTGTTTAATTTTATTTTTTTTTGTGATTGGTTCATATATTAATTTTTTATTGAGATAAAAAAAAAACCCTAGCAAATTATTAAACCTAGGCGATCTAGGATTTTTCAATTGGTATCAGAGCGGGTCGCTTATATTTGTTTTTGTGAAGGTCCTTATTTTTTTTTTTATTTGCTAGTATGGATTCACTAAAAGAAAGCAATTTTATATTTAAACCTCCGATTTTCTATAAGTCTAAATATGTCGCATGTGCTACATCTATGTCTCCTGGTGCAAATAGTGTTGAACCTAACTGTGCGAATATAAGTTATATTACGGACAGCGAGGATAAATATGATGTGAAAACTATGGCTTTGTTTGCGAAAACCTTTAAACGCTCTTTTAATACAAAACCTAGTTTAGGATTAGCTACCAAGTTAAAGCAGTGTGAGAAAGAGAAAATTTGCATGAACCTGATGCGCTTAAACACGAACATATCATTCTTGAAAATAATTTGCATAGCCTTAATGAGACTAATAAAAATAACACCAGTGCAAGAGATGGAAAGAATTTTATAGATTTAACAGCCAAGCTTCTTGATTGTGAGAAAGAGAAAAGTGATGATTTACATGAACTTGATTCGCTTAAACGAAAAAATATAAATCTTGAAAATGACATGCATAATATTTTTGAGACTAACAAGCTTCTTGAATTGAAAGTAGCAAAATTGCAAGTTGAACTTGACAAGGCCAATGCTACTTTTAAGAAATTGAATGCAGGCTCACAAGCTTTAAATGAAGTTTTATCATCTCAAAAGGGTTCATCGGATAGAGGTGGACTTGGGTAAAAAATAAACGAATCTTCAAAGTCAAAAGCAAGAGGAAAAATGATATTTGTCAAGCCGAACAGCAGTGCACCCAGTACTCCTGCGGCTAACAAAGTCGGGTCGCCCATCAAAGAGAACAGTGTAAAAAATGCTCACACAAAGCCTCCAAAGGTAATGAAACAATGTGCGACGGTTAAAAATACCACCACCAAGCGTGGTGAGGTAAACTCTTTTAAGGTGGTTAAGCCCACATGTCATTATTGTGGTATTAAGGGTCATATTAGACCTAATTGCTTTAAACTTCATGATTCTCACAATAGAGATAATTATGATCACCTTATTAAGATGAAGCCTAAACCTCAATGTAGGAAATTGCATGTATCGCGTACTTTTCACACACATCTATTGCATTCTCATGATTCTATCAAGTTTGTTCCTACTTGACATTTTTGTGGAGTGAAAGGTCACATTCAACCTAATTGTTTTAAACTTCATGGGTATCTTATTACTTCACACCATTATCACCATGTTAATAATTATGGATGTAGAACCCAAAATCCTTTACGTTGGGTGGCTCCACATAGAAAGAATGTGAATGTGAATCTTAAACACATGCATAAATTTTTGGAAAAAGTTGAAAAGGTTAGGAATAAAGTTATATGGGCGAGGAGGTCAGATTTGAGACCTCATATTGATTTGTCAACCAACTCTATAGATGACACTGGATCATCTGAAGGAGTTGACCTCGCATTTTAAGGCTTCATTAAGTGTCCATACTCTAGGTTGGTCGTCTTTGCTTATCTTGTCCCTAAAGCTATAATATAGTCATTTTTTTTAATTGTTTAGTTTCATCTATTTGTTGCTTAGTTTCTTACCACACTTGGTTGATATTTTTTTTTTGATTTATTAGTCTGTCATTATCTATTTAAAAATAAAATAGATTTCATTTCTGGTAAGTGATTTAAAAGTACAAAAAAAAAAAATTCTTTTAAAAATTCAAAAAGATTTTCTTTTTTTTTTTCATTGGGCTTGAGGCATTAGTTATTGGTTATGAGATTCATTTTTATATGAGAGTTTTAGCAATTGATGCACAGTTTTTTTTTATGATTCCATTCATGTGAAGCATTTGGAAGTTAAGTGTGGCATGCTTCATGATTCTGTGATCCCCCACCTCTACACGTCAAAGTTAGCGAGTTTTTTTGGTAGAGGCAAATTGATTCTCATGTACCTGGGTATGTCACATGATTTTCCTCGGCGATTGACTGTTTTAGGCATAATTGTTTTATGTGAATACAAGGTTCTATGTTTTGCAGTTTAAAAAAAAGGAGATCATGGGTGGTATGCTTGAGATAATGATGCCTATCCGGGCATTCATTGAGTAACCGGATCCATTCGGCTCTATCCAGTCCAAACGTTCGCGTTAAAAAGTGGATAGACCTCGTGAAGGCATTAGTATTGGACCACTTGCCAAGTAACCGGATCCATTCTGCCCCATCTAGTCTGAACGTTCGCGTCAAACGACTGTGGGGTAAAAGAGAATACCTTGTAAATAAAATGAAATTAAAAAAAAAATTATTGATTGAGGGGGAGTATTCATTTCTTGAGGAGGAGTTGTATGTAACTCTTGGCACATAATTTGTATCATTATGCACTGTTTGACTTCGTAAGGGGAAGAGTGTTTGACAGTCCAGGGTTACATGAGAATTGTCGAATTCTTGGCCGATGATCTTTATTTTTTATGACACGTGTCACACACTCACCTTGTCACAGACATGTGCTGCATGTTGCAAATTACTTCTAAATTAATCCATGGTTGATTCTCATAAAAAATTTCTCATGCATTTTTAAAAAATAATAATCATATTCATTGAGTCTCATATCCGAGAACTTGTCCTCCTTTGGTGTTCTACCGTCGCATTTATTTTTTGTTATGTTATTGGTTCACTTTTCTTCGTACTATTAATGGATTATAGTGATTATGATTGATGTTATCTATAATGTCCGGAATACTTAATATTTGCTTGAGCATATTAATAAGCAAGTAACTTGTTTTCCACCTTTTTTTTAAAATGCTCCATCTTGTGGCTTGAGATTATTTTGTTAGGACATCAATTATTTTAAAAAAATGATTAAAAGCCAAATTGTTTCTTTTTATTTTTCTAGGGTGCTATTTTTATTAGGTTATTGTTCTTGGTTGTTGATTTCCTTACTTCATGCCTTATTTTTCGATGGTCCTTGGCTCTTTATGCCATATTCTTCTTATTTGCTTCGTTAATGGCTCAAATTGTTTACCGACTTTACCTTTGTCATTCCGTGACAAAAAGGGGAGTAATTTGTTTATAACAGATTGTGTGCGTTTCAGTGTTTATGTAGCTTCCACAGACCAGGCTCACATTTTGTTAGGGGATAGTTTTTTTTATTAGTGTGTTTTGTCATGGAAGTGCCAAAGGGGGAGATTGTTAGGACCATAGGCTACAGTCTGTCTGTGTTGGCAAATTTCACGACAAAAAACACATTTATTTGTATCCCCATTTATCGAGTTGTATTTTATTTATTTTTTATTTTTTATTTTTTATTTCTAGAGTGTCTGTTTAGGTAGTGGAAGGAAATCAATATTGTGTAATTGAAAGATTGAGTTTTTAGGTGGAAGAAAATAAAAAAACGGGTTTCAATATTTAGCAACTTCAATAAGGGAAGAAGATCATGGAAATTAAGGGGTTGCAACATATGGCAATGTTAAAAGGGTTCGATATATGGAAACTTTAATTCAGGAAAGTGCTCGATAGGCTACGGGAGTTGTTGAAGCAACTTGTCTGTTAAAAACAGCTAATAAATAAGAGGTCTGTTAGGGTTTATTAATTACCACATATGATAGAGCTGCTTCAGAACTCCTCTTAATCTCAGAAAATATTGAAGAGGGTCTTTGGCTGGAATCTTGGAGTAAAAAGAAGATCGATGGATCATTAAGCAACAAACATAACTCCAAGAAGTTTTTTATAAACTTTGATTAAACTATTTGAGTTGGTTTTTGGTGGATTTACAAAGGCTAGTGGAAGGCTTGTGGATTCAAGGCAGAGGCGGTCAAGCACTGGGTGTGGTGAACGTGGATTCGGCAAGTAGTTCTTAGGACGATTTGTGAGGATTCATAATCGTAGGGCTTACTTGTAACCGCACAATGTTTTATAGTGTTTGATTCCTTCCCGTGGTTTTTTTCCCATTTAGGGGTTTTCCAAGTATATCTTGGTGTTCATTTGTTTAATTGTTTTTTGTTTGTGATTGGTTCATATATTGATTTTTTATTGAGAAAAAAAAAAAAAACAAACAAAACCTAGCAAATTATTAAACCTAGGCAATCTAGGATTTTTCACCTGTTAAATTAAAATGCAAATGCTAGCAAAATAAAGTTAACCTAGACTACTAAAGAGAGTAAACAGAGGATCACCTGAATAGGCCTACTAGACTGCAGAACATTTCCCTCATAAACTGATGAACCATGTAACAGAGCAGATGTAGTCACTTGAATCAACGCAATTGGCCGTCACAAAAACTAAAGAAGCAAAAAAATTCATCGAAAAGAATAATCCTGCATAGGCTGTTTTTTAGTCGACAAAAGCGTTCATGAGGATTAAGGAAAGGCAAATCTCCCAATGACTATAAATACCGACTATCATTTACACTCTCTGGAACACTAAAATCATGAAACTAATGAATAAGTTTACAAGACTAAAAAAGGCAAAAATGAAGTGTATATTTTTTCTTCTTTCTATGTTGCTCTATTTTTTGTTTTTTGAACCTCCAAGACTATCGAAAGCTGCTGTGGAAAATACTTTTGTGCATGCAACTTTTCTTTTCCTTTTTGTCAGCATCTCTGTACATCGTATAACAACAAATAGTGTAACAAGATTTGTGAACAACCTACCGTGGCCTTTTTCTCCACATCTGGAGTGTTCCAAATCAAATTACTGAAATTCTTGTCATAACTGGATTTGAGGAACATGACTGGAGCCCCTGGAAAATCAAAAAACAAAAGAAGTGGTGAATCTTTAAAGCACTTTTCATCCTGAATAGTATTAACAACAAACCATTGTCATGTATTCGTCCCTACTTCATTCCAATGCCGAGTAAATTGCGCAAGATGTAGGATGAGACAGGTGAATACCATCACTAAATTGATTGCTAAAAGCAAAATAATAGATAGTCAAACCAGAGAGGATTTCCTACATGTGTTTACGACTTATCACACCCTCCATCCCATATTATTAGTCCCTCTTTGGAATATAACTTTTTATCAAGACATGGAATAATTACATTCAAACTCGAATTGAAGGCACTAATTCTCGGCATTGCCACTAAAATCTTACTTCTGGGTACATGTTAGCTGCAATGATAGCTTTGAAAACTCAAGATCTTATACCGTAAGTTTCAAAGAGCCTGACAATGTGGTACAACCCAAAGTAAAAAGATGGACCGAAAATTTGGGATGGAGTGAGTAGATGACTGAAAATGGAAACTGGAAATCTAATAATACCTGCATTGCAGAAATCATTGCTGCTGTCCGAAACTTCCATTTGACCCATTTGACATTCAACTAACTTCAGTAAATTTTGATCCCTGAATGACTAACATGCCACCATGTCACCAGATTCCGTCACATAATCCATCACCACGATGGAGTTCTCAACATTCAAGAGATATGTGCTATCAATTCTAGTCAGCTATATCAAAGGAAGGAATCCCACGAATTTATGACGACTGTGTTATTTGAATCTGGTTAAGCCTGGCATGCCAAATCGAATGCAAAATCATGTGGAACATATCGTATCTTACTGGTCTTGAGTTCCAATGGAAATGCTTCTGCAGCATCTTGACATTGATTTGCATTTTAAGATACCGTCTCAAAGGAATAGCCAATAAAATCTCCTTAAGTTTTGGAATATCCTTCTCATCCACAATCACAGAAAAAGCACTCCAGTCTAAAACTTCATTTAACGGAGGGACAAAGTTATCAGCAATAATCACTGGAACACACTCGTAATATATTGCCTCTACGATCCTGGGGCTGTTAACTTCATAACCCATTGGACAAATGCAATACTTGCTTGATTTCATGTGTTCAACATATGACATATTCCGGGAGACTCTATTGGGTAGAGGCCCATAAATTCTCATATCCTCATCTTTGTCACCCCAGTACTTAAGAAGCGTTGGCCGGACCCTTCCATGCATGTTCCCAGCGAAGAAGGAAAGAATTGGGCGCTGCGACACTCTTCTTCCTCCAAGACCTCTGAGAGGTCTTTTGGGATTCCTTATTGTGGTTTCTGGCAAGGAAACATCCTTTCCAGCAGCAAAGATACCTTCAGACACATCGGCATTGCAGAGAGCTTTTATAGTGTTTTTGGTTAACTCCTTGTGTTTTGTTAGTGTATAAGGTCCCTACAAAATAGCCAAAATAAAATATACAAAATAGGATTGGTGTAATCTGGTACTAAAATCCATAAAAATTTACTGCAATTGGCTTCTCTCATCAAATAAACAAACCACCTAATAGTCTCTCTTCTCTACCACATGACGCGAAAGCCTTAATTGATCAATAGCATAATTTCCCTCGTATTTATAAGAAGAGTCTACGCATTACCTTAAAACATACTGGGTTGGGTAGTTAAAAGTTTCCTGACTACTTCCTATTCAGGTTAAAGTTTCTTTTTGCCAAGTGTATTAAATGTATAAGTTCCCATTTAACATGAACTCTTGACCCTTTATGATGATAGCACAACCACGACTTGAAGAAAATCCCAAGTCAAATTGGTCAACCACAGTTGTCTAAGTTTGTAAAATCAAATTGGTTGTCGAACTCACACCCATGCCTTTAAAAGGCAGGAAATGTGCAACAAAGCACTAAGAACACAAAACTTTGATGTCAAGGAACTTCAAAGGACCGGTAATAAAGCATAAGGAAAATCAAAACTACCTACCCAATCATGGCAAGCAACTAGAAAATGATCTGATCCATGAGTTCGATTCCAAAAAGGGTACTTTGCAGCAAGCATGTTGACATGATCCCTCAGGAATATTGATAGGCGTCCTATATTATTTGAGTTTTTCACAAAAAGAGCCATCTGCAGCTGACGTGCACTGTAAGGGAGATAGAATAAGTGAGCCTTCTCCGGGTCCCTGGTGACAAATTGCCTGTTTTCCTCCATTAACTTCAGAAACCATCCTTCAGATGAATAAATTCCCTGGAGATGTGGTTCATGGAAAATTGGTCTCTCCCCATCTTGGTAAATGTAAACTTTAAGTATGAGTTCCATCAGCTCGTAGCTCCTGATATTTTGGAGTAATTTATAGTTCAAAAAACAAATGATTGTGCTGGCAGTGGTGCTGATGATAGCATGCATGCTCCCAAAAATATTTGCATTTACTCTATCATCAGCTAATAGGTTATAGTTTTCTGGTAAAAGAGCTATATTTAAGGTCCTGTAAAATGAACTCACTCAAATTGTTTATCAGTTAATCCAAATATTCTACATGAACAAACACCGACTGATCAAAATTTCCTCCACACCCGGTTCGGTAATTCATGCCATGTCGGATGAGCAAGATATGCGGAAGATGGGGGGGCTTGCCTCCTCATTCCCTTTTACCTATGCCATGATGCTCATGGGCAGCTTATCTCTAATTGGATTTCCTTTTCTAACTGGATTTATTCCAAAGATGTGATCTTAGAGCTCGCTTACACTAAGTATACCATCAGTGGGAACTTTGCTTTCTGGTTGGGAAGTGTACAGTCCCCGTTCATGTATGTGTTTGAAACTGCCTAGAAATGTCCAAAGTGAAATGAAACAAGCAACAGCTCCCAAAAACATCAACTTACCCTACATAAATGGTTCTGTTGGAATGTGAAGGGTTGTTCACAAGTGTAACTTAGACTTTCTGGCAACTGATCATATCATATGTTGAGAGTTCAGACCCGCCAAATTTACATGTCAGAAGTTAGAACATGAGATTTCCAATATTTCCAATAATGGCACGTACCTTTCAAAAATAGAAACATTTCGGAACAATGGGGCATACAGATCTGGATCTGGATCATCTATGACAGATGAGATGTTCTCTATCTCTTTCTTAGCATATACAAGAGCCTCGTCAGTGCTCAAAGACCGTATATATCTCTACAAAGTTGGAGATGACATTCAGGGGGGAGAAAACAGGAAGAAGAAGAAGAAAGAATAAGTTCATTAAGTTGAACGCTTCCCATATTACAGTTAAAGCCTCAATGATCTTACCAGCAATCGATGGGGCACAGGTTTACGGGGAGGAGGCGGAGGAGTAGCTATAATCTTTGGCTTCATATTCCTCCTTCGCCTTCTAGCTGAGCGATTTCTCTGTCTTAACGCTTTAGCTTCCTCTTCCATGATTGGCATTGACTGGTTTAACTCATGAGAAGTATTCTTGGAAATAACAGGATCAGCCAGATGAGTTTCAAACTCTTCAAACCTCGCTAAGGAATTCTTTTCACTCAAACGCACGTTATTATTCAAAGAAGGGTACAAAAGACGCGTTTCCGGCGGAGAGAGGATCCATATCGTCAGTGGATAAGGAAGTGTGTAAATTTGAACTACAAAACCGCTGAAAGTAATTATGGAACCAACAAAAAGCAGCTTTCTCCAACCGATCCTGAACAACAGGACGATAATGATCGGCCGCAGAAATTTATTCATCTCATTCTCCAATCTGAGTACTTGCTTGTACTATAAAAATTTATTCTTTCCACTCATAGTAGTAACCTAAAACAAGCCCTGGTGGCTATAAACATGAACATATCTTCATTACCTTTCCAGAAGGAACAATACTTCGTAATTCACTATAGCTTGACAATGCATCCACCTACACAAATGTTCACTGCTCCACAACAGGCCAGACCTAAAACATCAATAAAAACCAATTAATAACCAATCCACTATCGTCAAGTAGGCATTCTTAATAATAGCTAATTTGTGGAATTACACCGAAAAATCAAATATGTAGCCAGTCCACAACGAACCACGAGGATGGATATGCAGGAGTATACTTACTACATGTAAAAACACCAATCCACATTAGTCCATTCTCAAAGACAGGGAGAAGCCTATGGTACAACTTTGGCCAAAATTTGGATAACCGAACCAGTTTATAACTACCATGAAACATTTCTGTAACTAGCCAAAATAAATCATAAATATTTTGGTGTGAACAGTACATAGCCATTTGTAACTGACCAGATACATAACAAACGCGTACTAAAGTCACAGCAAATCAAGCCGTAATAAAAATAATAACAGGAGAATAAAAAAAACCCATAACTAACTATAAAATTCATAACTAAACACGAATATGCATAAGTTCACATTTCTACGGGAGACATCTGTTCGCGACTATAACAAAGAACAAGTAACATAAACCAAAATACACATAATATAAACCAAAAAAGTACATAACATTGCTATGGTCCACACCGTGTGCACCATAGCTTTCTCTCAAAGACAGAATCACGAGAAACCATAATCATGTTATGCTGGTGTGGTTGTCAATAGTATTCCGGAAACAAGAACAAAATATTTTAAATTACAAAATGGGCAAGTTTCTTAATAAACAGCTTAAAAATGAAAATCAATTCTGAATTTCCCTGTTCCTATCTTTTCTCACAAACCAAACAGATAATGAGCTCAATTTACGGAATAAAACAAATGAATTACTAATTCAATGGTCAAATATTCAATTCTTCTTCAAACAGTAGAAGCCAGCCTGAACAAATACACAAATTTCATCACCAATTACCACACATACTTCTAATACAAAAAACCTACGGAAAAAAAAGAAACAAACAGAGCGTCAAGTCCAATTGATTGGGTCGGCTACATGAATCCGTTTTTTACATTGAATTCTATCGAGGGCATCGTGTTCCGTGATATACTTAGAAAAATTGAGCATAAAGCAATAGAATATCAAACAATCTTTGCATGTACAAATCATGAAAAGAAATCGGGAGATAACAAGGAAATTTACATACTTTTTTGGTAGGTAAGCTGAAAAGGTGCTCTGCAAGAATTCGAGGAGAGAGAGATATGGGAAGACGATGAGGGAGGTTTGAGAGTGGAGGGAAAGGACAGGCGCTGGCGATATTGACGGCAACGGTTGGGTAATTTATATACATGGAGTTTGCGTTGTTTACTTGGGTGTTTGTTGGTTAATTAAAGCAAGACTTTTCTTAGTAACAGCTCTTGCTCCCTGTTTGGCTAATTTTGATTTGATGATGTGTTCATTTTTTGATATAGTCTCTCAATAAATAACGAGTCCCATCGTGAGGTTATTGTTTTGATTTGATCCGTTCATTTTGTAGTAGTGCATGCATGGAAAAAATCAATTCAATCAGACATCGATAGACATGTAAAATTTTGAATTTTGTTTTGCAAAATAGACGGTTGAGGACAATTTAATTTTAGAATCCATGACCGTCCATTCTACAAAACAAAATTCAAATTTTGATATACTTGGCCGATGTCCGATCAAGCTGATTATTTGCAGGGATGTATAGTATTCTGCGGGCCCAACAAGATGAACGGTTCAAATCAACAATTAATACACAATGAGACCTGCAAAAGTGGTGGTGGAAAATGGGGTTTTACACTGGCGACGTAAAGAACTCTCTCTCTCTCTCTCTCTCTCTCTCTCTCTCTCTCTCTCTCTCTCTCTCTCTCTCTCTCTCTCTCTCTCTCTCTCTCTCTCTCTCTC